>JBCFXI010000093.1:77199-336452 GCA_038496175.1 Ampulex compressa | reverse complement strand
CACCAGAGCTACGGTATACATATCACATAGAAAAACCAGAGGTGATGGGCGGGATTCGAACCCGGGTCTGCCGCGTGGCAGTCTGAGCCTCTATCCACTACACCACCGTAGCTCTCTATTAATCGTTGTAGCATAAACTAGATCCAATGGTTCAAAGAGAGGTGTGTATATATAGACAGAAAAATGTCCCTTAATCGCTCAACCGTAAACTAAAATCTTGCCCCATTCTCACGGTATCCTAGCGCAATATAAGATTCAGCAATCTCGATTACAGGAGGATACAATAAGAGCAAAGTGTTCTCGTGGAATAATTCGCTTTTGCAGTCGCTCCTCTCTCGACGAACGCAGCTCGCTATTTTCCTTTAGTTCGAGCGATCGAAAGGCGGGCGCGTTGCTGCAATTCCTGCAGCATCCCTCACCGGTGCCTTTCATCCTCACGCAACAACGAAACAATGGACCGTCGGCTGGATTTATCAACGATCGATAACGCCGCGGTGAAAAGGACTCTGCCGCAAACGAGATACGGAATAGACCCAACGTCCGATGGCACTTGGCGTCTAATGTTCTAATGCATCCTTTCGTGGGAAAAAATCAGTCGTTTTGGAATGCCAGTTTGTATTAAGGACATCGAATCCTAGTCCAGTTATCCAGGTGTCCAATTATTTTCATGGCTTTTTTTCTCGACATGGTTTCATTCATCGCCTTATCTTCTAGACTTTCCGTTTTATTTCTTCCTGAAGTTTAATAAAACTTTAATTATTGAGCCACGCACGAAGTGGACAAAGATTATTGATTTTCTCGCACGCAATGTTTAATGTGGACAAAGTTTATTGACTTTCTCACACGCAATGATATTCAACTCCGCCATAAGCAGACGGAGAATTGATTAAAAGTGCGAAAAGTAAGTGCTCGTTAAAGAGCACATTCGCGAATTGTTTTAAATATATAAGGAGCAAGGAGGTTAGGTGTTCTTAATTTATGCATTCGAAATACATTCTCGTCCTTCGCATCGCGCTTCATGGTGAAAGTTGAATTATCTTACACGCTCATACGAAAAACAGAGATACCTTTTAATTGTTCTAACAGGTGGAAAACTTGATCGTGCATCGATTCGATCGCGCTTTCCCGCAAAACCAAAAGAGGAATCAATTAACCAAATCACCTCGGTGACAAATCCTGACCATAATCACGCTCGAGTAAATTGCTTTCCGATCTGTTGAAATTTCCAGCCCGTCGTTTGACCGTAAGACTTGAACCTTTTCCCAGGATTTTCCGGCTGAAAACTTTTGAGATAAAGAGCGAAAACGAGGAGGGCTCGGTTCGTTCTCGGGGATAAAGTCGACAAAGAATCGCGAACGAATCGGACTAAAGCAAATTCAATGACATCGAGCTTATGGATTGCGGGCGAAAATCTTTCGTGGACAGTAATGGACGAGCTCGAAAAATATTGGTTGTCGAGAGACGGAGGAGGCCAACCACCCTTTCTTTTATCAAAATAATAATACAGCGTATATTTCAATCGCATACAGTGATAATCTCGTAACTTCCATTATATCTTCAAACTACTGAAAATTCGTTAACATTTTAATATATCGTCCAATGTTTAATCTGGTAGCTACATATGGCGATTATTCTCTTCATCAACATATGGCATTTATATGTATAGTGACACTATCTAAAAAACCTTCTCAAAAAAATGTCTTCTTCTGCTAACAGATTAATCCTTTGCCAAATAACACCGATTATACTCGACTATTTAACTGTAATAATGAGCACACCATCGATTATTTACAAACTTCTACTAAATTAAGATCACGCTTTGTCTCTCGTTGATCATCCAAACCTGCTCTTTTTCCAAATCTGGATACAATTCGGTACATAAATATATATATATCGACGCTTATATTCGGTTCTGAATTACAATGAAGTACGAATGAACTTCGCCTTTGTACTCGTTCAGACCAGAAACTTCGATCGTGTATTGAATTATTATCCTGAAGCACGGTGCGGGCCCAGAAGTTGCGGGCTGCGAAGCTGATTACTATTCGTTTGCGGTGTACATTGCAAATAACTGCAATCCCATTTATTTACGTAGCCAGTAATCGAATTGGAGCGCGCGGAAACTACGGTGCAAGCTGCCAATTAATATCCCGATAAAATCGCAGGGATCGAGGTGCACGGGATCCGCGTACGGGAAAATGTGTTTTGCGGTGGAAAATTGTTGACATTCCTGAAGGATTAAAGTTTAACATCGGTTATCGAATAAATCGGCGATATTGTTCGCTATCGCGTTGTACGATCTTCTTTCGTATTTTTGTTTCATGCTGTTCATGGTTTACGCGATATACTCGAGATAGTGATAAGATAAATTTACAGAATAGTTAATTCACGTACATTGCGTAAAGTTAAATGTGATACGGATAAGCTAAAAAAAATACGAGGCTATACTGATCTAACGAATACTTATGACACGCAGTGTTATAACGCAGCAAAAAATGGTTATATCAATGTGGTGAAACAATGGTCGGAGAGCGATATAAAAAAAAATGATCGGGTAAAGCTCGCTGTTGAAAGTTGAAAACGAAGGTTTTTATCGAGCATTTATTCATCGAGCGATCATAATTTCTCGTCAGCAAGAAATCTGGCTTCGAGCTCGACTAAAGCAAAAATCATGTTTCCGCACAATTCTAAA
This sequence comes from Ampulex compressa, assembly GCA_038496175.1. NCBI lineage: Eukaryota > Metazoa > Arthropoda > Insecta > Hymenoptera > Ampulicidae > Ampulex > Ampulex compressa. The sequence continues at coordinate 333,760 of JBCFXI010000093.1, read as the reverse complement.
GCACAATTCTAAAGCACAATGTTATACAATATATAAAAATATACGCATTTAATACATAAATGAATACGACCACTTTTAAAAAATTCATCGCACTAAACATTTAAATCCGCGCTTTTAGATAGAATTTCAAGATGGTTGATTTATGGACATGTAGCGAACGACGATTTATTCTTCGTTCGAACAATAAAAAGAATAAATATTCGGTTCGTTCATCGAATCAAAGACGATCGAGCGTACGGCTAAAATTCCAAATACGAGTTTTACATCCAAGCCATTGGATCGAAGCAGAGATGAGAAAATTTTTAATCACGCCGGATAGCAGCTTATTTCTTCGACGTTCTCGAGGGAGCTCGCCTCGCGGAAGTCTTAAGAATTCTTGAGTTTGTGTTTCGCAGTATCATCCTGGGGCGTGTACCCGCTCCAATTTTCTTTCGTCTAATTAACCGGACGTTTACGCGTCGTTAGTCGGGGCAGAAAACATTAGAAAAACAAGCAAATAACGAGCTCGCTACGGGTCAAGGCGCATTTCGTTTTCCTTCTTGATTTACTAATCATTCACGGATCGTTGCGCATTCGTATTATTAATTTTAGTGAATTTACCGATATCCACTTTCACAAATTTACTCCGTACAAGTTGCACGTTATTGTAGCTCCAGAAATTATCATTTAAATTCTACTTTATCAATGGTAACAGGGTAATTCAAGGAAGTACAGTCGATTTTCCGCCTGCCGTTATTTTTTCAGAACTCGTCGACGTAAAATTGCTGTTGAAAGCCACGATGCGCGAAGATCGAAAGCCTTTCGATAAAAAGTTGATATATCCCAGCAGGAAGGCAATCCGGCGAGATGATTCCTGGTTTCATCGACCCCTGAAAGGGACAGGAAAACAGCCCCCATGGTCAAAGGGTGGACATCCTTTGTAAATTCTTCAGAGGGCATAATCTCTTATAATTATCTTTCGGTGCCATTGACCACGCTCCGAAGGCTCAATGGGCTCTTCATAATGGCGAGGATAAAACTAGCTTCGTCCTCTACCTTCGTGGATCTTCCAGGAATCAAAAGGGACTGGTTAATATTTACGAACAGAGGATATGGTTCCGTGAAAACTGTGATTTCGATGCGAGGAAGTATCTTAAGCCGTTTTACAAGGAGAATCGTTGCACTTGGTTTATATTTTTCGCACGAAAGCATCGAGACTTTCGAAGACTTTCATACCCATTCCGGACTCGACCAACGTTCCAAGAAAGTCGGAGTGTTTATTTAAAGAGGCGTACTATTTGCGGTCGTTCGATAAAATAAATAATTCAAGGTAGTTAAAAAGGCCATTTAATGATTCGCGCCAATTCGAGAACTTATCCAGAAGCACGAGCTACAGAGGCTCGTGATACTTAAAAATTCGTACAGAACATCCATCAGTCTTATCGTCACGCAGTGACTCGAAACCTACCGTGAGATCGTTCTCGAGGGACCCTCGGGGTCTTAGAATCGAGATCCAGAGCCCCGGAGACGTACATCGGCACCTAAATCCGCATCAGCCTGGCTCGACGATACCGATCGTTCGACCTGTCGCTCAAACATGGAAAGGATGGCCAAGAAACAAAACCATTCTACGTTCTCCCTCCACGCCAAACGTCCTCGCGGAAAAATAAAGACAATCGATTCATACCTCCGACCACACATAGAATACCATAGACTCCACCAACGTAGAAAAATATTTCCACGCGCGGGATTCGTCGGAAGGAGAGTACCCGTTGGCGTGCTTGCTGATCTCATTTATTATCCAAACGCGCGTGATTAAATCTACTATCCTAGACGTAATCCAATGTACAACCGACGGCGGCGATCGGCTTAACCGTTTGAGTGCCTTGAACTTCGGCGAGAATCAAACGATAGGCGACCAGCAGCGCCACAGCGCTTAACCAATTCCGTATCGAGAAGATCGAGCGTGCGGCTTTTAGCACCGAACCCAATAACCTCCAGGCTTGGCACTCGAACGGTCAAATCCCATCGAAGTCCTGGAGCCTCTAGGACTCCGACAGTATATCCTCCAGGGTCTTGTCGTCGTGCAACGGTGAGTGGCCCAGGGTGGGATCGCTCTCGAGGAACTCGCGCAGCTCGGACTCCAGGTCGGGCACTCCGGTGGCCTCCGCGGTGCTCATGAGCGAAGGAGGCGTCTGGCCATGTGGCATGCCGATTTGGATCTGAATCTGTGGCTGGTTTGGGTTGACGATGCCGATCGTCTGGCCCTGCTGCGCGGCGGGGCTGAGCAGGTTGGCGCTCTGGATGGGCGAGGGCGTCGAGAGAAGGTTAGCGGCACTGTTATTCTGCTGCAACAGTGCGTTCTCCGTGACGATGGTCGGGTTGTGGGTGATGGGCTCGACGTCCATGGGCTCTGGACCGCCGAGGGGCGCGATGCCCATGGCTCTGCGCAGACCGTCGACGGGGGCGATGGCCGAGGGAGGGAGTTTCTTGGCTATGTCGGTCAGGTTGTCGGTGATCTTGTCGGCCAGGGCGACCTCTGCCTCGGCGGCCTTGGGGACGTTGGAGAGGTGCGCGGGAGGTGGCGCGGAGAGACGTTCGTGTTGCGCCTGCTTCAGCCGGCCTAACATCTGGGAGGTGTCGTCCAGGCGGCTTTGCAGGGCGGCACGCTCCTCCGAGAGCTTCAGTTCCTCCTCTGAAAGAGATTGTAGCGAGGGACTGATTTTCATGGTGCTCAAAGGTCGATGAAATGTTCTTTGTGAGTTTTGCGCTTGTCTAAAGGAGCTCAAAATTTGATGAGCTCCCGGAAATGTTATTGATATATTTTGTAAGATATACTTTAGGTTTCTCAAAAATCTCTTGAAATATTTTATGATCGGAGAAGTATTGAAATGTTTTAAGAGAAGTTTAGGAGAGAGTGAAATTAAAGTGGTTTGAAGGTGTGATAAATTTGGAAGAAATAAGGATATTGAGTATGAGTCTTCTGGTTATAATTAATCGAACGTGAAATAGAATTATGAGTAAAAATAGGAGAGAAAATTGTGGGGAGTGGTGATCGAATACGCACCTAGATTTTCCAAGAAATTGACGTCGATTCCTATATCCGAGAGAGTCTTCAGCTGATCGATGTCAACTTTGACCCTTTCCAATGCCGGTATATTCCGATTTACGTCCTGCATAGGTTTCTCCAGTAAATGCTTTATCTTCTCCTCCTCTTCCTTGAGCCTCCTCTTCTCCTCGAGGAACTTCTTTGTCTTTCTGTGATCGCCTCCTGTTAGTATGTCTAGCAGATCGTCGACCATGGTCAACGTGTAGTCGCAGTCTTTTGCAAAATCCAGGATAGACTCCGCGTATTGGACCGCCGTCTCATCGCCGTACGTCTGGTACACCAAGTCTGTCTCCTCCTTCGTCAGATTTGCAAAGGTCGAGTCGTAACTGGGAGCATAGGATCCAAAGGCGCCATAGTAAAGGGGCTTTACCGGTTTCGACATGTTTCTCCTGTCCTCTCGAAAACCAGCTAATGCACCAGTGCCATGATTTAACTTTCCGATGAGCTGTCCCAACGAGACTGGCCTCTGATTCGTTCCTGGTATCACACCGTCCCCAGGTACGATGATTTGCAGACTCGTGGTGCCATCCTTCTTCTGTCTAAGGAATCCCATTTTGGAGTTCAATCGCTTAAGACTAAGCTTCTCTGACGCAGCTTTTGCAGCACCTCTGGCTTGCTTTAGAATCTCATCCGGTGTTAGATCGTCGGGGATAGCCTCGAATTTACCCAGATTGGCTAGCCTCATTTTTCGCTGGTTCTCCTTGCGCAGCTCCTCCGCCTCTTCGTTGCGCTCCTCCTGCTCACGTTCTCTCTCGATCTGCTCCTCCGTCACCAGCACATCTGGATTATTAGGATCCTCTACGCCAAGCTCGAAGCCCAATTCCTCTCTGGAGATGTCGTGCATGTAAGTCAAGACTGGTCTCAGCTGCCTAAGCTTCTCCGGCGTGACCATTTTAAGACCCACGTGCAACAGCTTCTTTGCAGCCTTGTAGTAGATCGTGTCTGGGTGATTATAAGTAGTGGCATTGTCGCACATAAGCTTGAAATCATCGACAAACTCATTTAAGTTCTGATAGTTATTATCGTCGATCTTTTGCTTTATGGTGCTGAAGTCCATGGGATTTGTGATGATCTGAGAATAACCTGGAGCTATGTTATCTGTTACGGGCCAAGCAAAGAACTGTTGCGGATCACGTTTCTCCATGGACCTGAGAAGGTGTTCTAATAGTCTTTGAAGGGGCGTTCGCTCCGCGATCTTTCTGAGAACGCATGTTCTAGGCTCGCGGTGAGGCGATAAGGAACTGACGAGACTGGCAGTAGTCACCCTCTGTTGCTCTGTACTGGAGGGTGGCCTTGGCGGCAGTAACTGGTGATTAGGGATTTTTTTGGGTACCTCTGCCAGACTCTCGTCCGCATCGCCCACCGATTCTTGGCTCGACTCCTCTCTCCGCCTCTTTTTGTCTTTGTGATGGTGCTTGTGCCTCTTGTCCTTCTTTTTCTTTTTTTTCTTGAGCTTCTTGTGACCCACGTACCTATCGTACTCTGTCTCCCCCTGAGTTACGGAGTAGTTCAGGCCCAGCTGCTGTTGATAGTGTTGCGACAACATTGCTGTCGGATTCGGAGACTCGTTGCCGTGTTCTGGCGTCCCACTGCTACCTCCTACCTTTAAAATTAATTTTAAAGTAGGCGGTTTGTCCGTTGTCGTATACTGCCCTTCTGTTGGAAAAAAATCATCATTAGGCACGGTGCGCGATCCTCGCCCCGACAATATCAAGAAAGCATAAAGCCATGGGCGACATACGTCGCTGGTATTATCGCATGCAGTCAGAACGTCTTGCAGAAAATCATACAAGGTGCAAGCTAGTCATCGCACGATGCAGCAACGCATAACGTAATGGTAAGGTGGCGTGGCACGTATCCTTGCAGGGTCAAGAAGAGAGTGCACTCGTATGAACCAATAAACTCTACAGGATAACGACAGAGGAGTACGAGGGGGTATACCGACAACGACACAAAGATGAATTTATAACAGGACAATGACCTTGTTTTCACATTCAACGAACCGGTAGCGAGATGGAAGTAGCACGACTCAAACTAAAGAAACCTTAAGAGAAACATACGATAAAATAATCCTCGTCTCTACATCCACCGATCAAATCTGCGGGGAGTAATTGGGAGGGAGCGAACGTCCAAGTCCAAGATACCTCGCGAGGGAGGTAAAGCAAAGCGCAAGTACCGCCGTACATAACAGCCAGGGAACTATACGATTGAAGTGCAACAGAGTTTTCCGCCAGCACGTCAAAAGGTACCCACCGAGGAAGCTTACGGACAGTGCCACAGAGAAACCAGAAAAGGAAACGGCGCATCTCGTTGCACTTCAACTAATTTTAACGGAGAGAAACTTAAAGGAATCGGGGCGTTTGTATAAATTTCGGAAGCACAGCTAGCCTCTGTCGTGCAACCAGTCCATGTCCGTAGTTACACGTCACTTACTTCCACGTCGCACCCGTCGCTGTGGAACCTTCGCTTATACTTTCGAATCCACCTCGCTTCTACTCCGACCTCACTCTCGGTTCGTCCGTGGTGAAAACGTAGTCAAAGTCCCTGTGCATCATTAAACTATGAGTACAAGGAGGATCCCAATGAAAGCGCCGCGGTCGTTCGACGGCCCGGATTTCTCTCCTCGAACGTGTGCCCCTTTCATTCGAATCCTCGGGTATAGTGAATATATGACGCCCAAGAATTAACCCGTACAATCTGGCGCTTTCGTCGGTCCAGGACGAACCTTCTTCCTCGCTCAATTGCCAACGTCAGTCTCTAATCTCCTTCAGTCCACATCCTCTCGCTTTAACCCTTTCATCGGGAATACCATCAATTCGAACTACATTTTCGTAATCGCCGCTCGACGGCCAATCACCAACAAACGATCTATCGCTGACAAACGTCCATCATAAGCGATGGGTAAACTATCCAATCGCCCATGACGTCTTTAGCACACGACAAACTCCTTCATATTCAAATAGACCAACGAGGAAGATCTCTCCAGGAAGTCCCGTATACTACCTCATGCACCCGTGGATGCTCGTATCACGACGAGCGTTTATACACGCCGATGAAAGGGTTACGAACCACCGAGTCACCATTCTGGGTCCTTCAACCAGGTCTTCCTCGTGGAGGTTACACGTTCGCCCTTCTCCTCACCCCCCTCTAGCGTCCACAGACGCTCGTAGCAGGACCATCGTCCTCGTCGAGCGTCTTTGAAAATGCTACGAATCTCGAGGGTCTCTCTCGTGGAAGTCGCGTGTACCTCCACCGCTCGTGACTCTAACTCGAGCGCCTATGGACGCTCGTAGCACCGCCAAGGAGCAAGGCCCGAGTCGCCAAGGGCTCGGTCCAGGAGGCGCTTCTCAAGAAAGTCCGTCCGTCCGACATGCGCCACGTACGGGGTGAATCGCGTCTAGCTGTCAACCGCGACTCGAAACTCGAGCCCGTGGCGCAGCGCCGCCCCTTGCACGCGCGTTGCACCGCGGTGCAACGGGTGACACACGCGCCACGGAGTCGCGGGAACGACGACGACGACGATAACGACGATGACGACGACACACAGGGGGGATATAGTCCTCCTCACCTTCGTGCCGCTCGCGCTTGTGCTTTTTGTGTTTCTTCGAGCCCATGGTTCGCGCGTCGGGCCACAGCTTGTCGAGAATCGTGATAACCGATCGAGCGGCGGCACTGCTACTACTACGTACTAGAGCACCACGGAACGTGGCCTCTGATCGTGCCGCGCTCCGTTACGTATGTCGACAGTACAGCGACGGCCATTGAGGACGTCACGAATCTACGGGCCGTTATGGTGGACGCACCCCTTCCCGCCCCCCTCTATCCCCTCCCCAGCCGACACGACGTCTGGGCCAAAATGGCGACCGCGACGCCCGGAGAGAGCGCGCTGTTTGAATCGCGGACGACGATTGGAGCAGGAATTGTCTTGGAATTTTGTCAATTTGACACATAACGTTGGAGTTTTCAGAACAACGCGCGTACAGGGAACGGTGTTTTAAAGTTTAGGTGGGATAATAATGAAAATACGGGTACTATAAACGCACTGATTTTTAAACATTGATACTATCTGTGTTGGGCTCAGTACTTTGGCAGAAACTTCCAAGGAAAATCCCATATTTACAACCCTCTGAATTTTTCTTATAATCTACTAGAACCGGAACTGATTTTGAGAAGTAATTAAATTCTTTGTATTTAGCATTAAAATTAGAGAGTAGAGAGGAGTTTAGAATTTCACATATTTACGATATTATTATCATCCGTTATCTGGTTAAATGACCAAAATAATATAATAGTAAGAATAAAATGGAAAGCAAAACTAAATGCATTTTACAGGATCATTTTCGAATTTGCTACCATTAATTAAAAGTTTTTGTTCCCACCGAATAAAAACTACTGCCTGCATTTTCAATACCTTATTCACTTTAATGTCACATCTTACCGTTTCTATGCATAGATTATTGTTATTCGACAAAGAATAACGGTACTTTAAACACATGTCGTGATTGCACCAATGAACGTGATACATTTGAATAATAAACTATCGAATGAATGAATGGCATTCAATCTCGCTTCTCACCCCCCCCTCTCCCACAACTCATGCATTTACAGGCAACAGCGCATCAAAATCGGAACTCCCATAAATATTAAAAAATATGGAATAATAAAGAATTCATGAGACGTACCAGACTTTCACGTTTCCTTCTTAACTCCACGTTCCTCCAGTTTGAAGTCCAAACAATCAAACATAAAACAAAATCCCTTCATAATATCCTTACAATCACGAGAAAACAACCACTCCACTCCTGTCATCATTTCAGAGCGTCCTCGCTCCAAAACCTCGAGAACCTTTCCTAAAAGAACCCCCTCACTACGATTATCCATACTGCCCTGGAACAACCAAACACAAGGAATATTCCCTCGCGATATCCTCACGATCACCAAAAACCAACCACCTCACTCGCCTTCTCATTTCAAAACACCGGTGCTCCAAATCTCAAGGACCCTCCTCAAAAGGGCATATCCACCACGGTAATCCGCATCTACGCACAAGCACCTCCAGAGAGCGAGGAAAAAATCCGCTTCACTCGTTGAAAAGGCTCGTTATCGAGAAATCCACGCTCTCCACCGCGCCCCCCAAAAAAACGACGACCTTTCCTTCCTCCCAAGCCGCGATCCTCGAAACCCCACCGTCGCTGTGTACGGACCTTTAAAGGCGCTTCCTAACCTACAAAAGGTGCGCAAAGTACCAGCACTTTCTGCTGGGGAAGCAAAGGGAGGGTTGGCCCAGGCGCGTCCTAACCGGCGATCCTCGGTTTCGCCACGTCGTTCCTGCGTTCGCGCGTTCGACCGGCGGCTTTAGACACGTCGAAACTCCCGGGCGACTTACCTGGACGACAATGGACCCCGAAGGCGGCTCGATCAAAGAGGGGGAGGAAAGGGGGGCGATCAGCTGTTCGGATGGAAACTCGACGTGAGAAATGAGTTCCTGCGACGGCTAAAAAAAGAATGCACGCATACCGCAAGCACGATGCACTCCGCGGGACGCCGGACAAAAGCGCTGATACGGCTGGTCTGGCGGATGGAGTTCGCACGGGAGATCGGAGCTCGAGTTCTGACCGTCCTTAGCGGAGAATCTTCGCACGCGATGTGTACACGGAATATGAATACGCGTTAAAGGGTAGGTCCTGGGCGAAACGAGCTTCGCGGCTGACGTCGGAAATGAATTAAAGGATAAAGTATGGCAACGGAGGTAACCGTGAATATAGCTTTCCTTTACTAAGAGTCGGACTTCCGATTGTTGCGGTAACCGAATCGGGCGCTTGGACTCGCAATGAAAAGACTTCTGTATCGAATAAGATTGGCGGAGAGGATACGAATACTCGATGGTCGAGGCTATGATAAATTTGATCCGTTTATTGATCGAGGAAGAGACGTTTGGTTGGTGCACGAAGACAGGATTTGGTAATTGCACGGGTTTACTTCGCGACAGACTGGGACGTCTAACTTTTTGAACGCCGCGCGAGGAATCTTTGGACGTCTCCTTAAGCGTTTGGCGTGTAATTAAAGGTTTAAGTTCGTCCTTAACGAGTGCACGAGGTATTCGAGTGGTCGGGCCAAGCCACGACCCCCTTCCTCGCGCCGGCTCGAGTATTTTCCGAGAACATCGTCGAGTTCGATGGATTAAGGGACTTTCGCAAAGTGCGAAGCGAGCCACGCTCGACTTTGTGACGTTCTTTAAAATGTCCTCACGACGACGTACGTATTGTCGGACCGAACAAAGGCAATGGGTACAACAATGCACCACCAATGGGTATGAGCTGCCAATGGAATGTAAAAATACATCTGTTCCAAGGACTTCGCGGATTGTCCCGAGGCTGATTCGTGCATTAAGACTTTTCTCTCCAAAATTGGTGCAGTCCCGGGAATATGGAGCGTGCCGTATATTTCAAACCATCAACGATCGCTCGATCTTCGTTTATACTCTTTGACTTTCTCGCGGCAGATTAATCGGTTAAACATTGGACCTCGTAAAACTTCTTTAAATTTCGCAGTCCTTCGAGGTGGCACGAGACGATTATAAATTCTCTTTCGAGGAACAAATTTCCGTGAAAAATCCTGCCCTTCGAGGAAGAAGCAACTACCGTAAGCGTACACCACCTTTAACGTCGCTGTCCATTTTTCTCTATCGCCTATTAAAAGAGATCGCGCGGCGGCGTTCTCGATAAAAGTACTTCTCGGATATCGGCCGTTGGATAGGGTAGCCTTTTACGAGCCACTAGGACGGTTATTACCTCCCGTAGGTACCCAAATGAATTTTTAAGGCTTGGAAGTGGGTACCCTAACGCCGTGACTTTTAAAGCAGCGGGGGATTTAACGTCGCCTTCGATTTCCATTTTCCCGCTGCAGTTTATCGTAAAGTATTCTCGCAGCGTTCTTTCGCCGGCGTAACGATGTTTCCCTCGATCCTAGGTATATCAGCCTAACTTTATCTTTACATTTTTAATCCCACAAGCCGCTCGAAGGAAACGAGAATCCATATAGATAAATCCATCCCGATTCTAAACCATTTTCGCATCCCTTTAAGCTGTCATATACACGATGCATAAATAGAAAAAACCCGACCAGTTTCATTAAGGGATAATTCTATTTCCTTTCAAGGCATAATCCTTTTCGTCAATCGCAATTTACCAAGTTACATTTTCAAACGTGTATTCTATCGATCGAAAAGAAAGATCGTAAGGAATGGGGTTGCAAATTCGAGAATAACTCGACAGGATCGTCGCGTCTTGGAGCGAAATTCGAGGGGGAAAATGTTCCTTCTTATTCGAAGCTTTGAGTTGCAATTTCGAAATTGATTTACTTCGGATGATTTTTTGCGAACAGGAGGGCGTACTCGATGGAAACGTTCCCTCGGGAAGGGCATCCGTTTCCTGCTGCCACCTAGGCAGGGATACCCGCAACTGGCGATGTTTCGCGATTACTCAGCATTCGGAAATGAAATTGTGGTAATTCGCACGTACGAGAGCCACTGATGCCGTATCGCTGCATCGCAGCCGCGTAACCCTGGGGCGCACACGCGCAAAACATGCAGCCGAGTGAATAATGCCATCGCGTATCGCCCGAGTACGCGATACAATTGCGACTGTATGGACGTACGCAAAGGTTTCATCGCCAGCATCAGAGTACCCACGATTTCGAGACCCCGGTGTGTTCTCGATGCCTTTCTCAACTCCTCTGCTCTTTTTCGAAATCGATGATTCTTTCGATGCGTATCTTTTGAGAAAGCCTGTTTACGCTTGCTCTTGAAGGTGTGATGGATGAAATAAAAAAGAATGCGTATCGAAAGTCTTTTCAAATGCGTTCCATGATTTATGCATGTGTGAATGAAAGTAGACAAAGATCGAGGGTCGTGGATGCAAATATGCTTATCGAAAGATTTTTTTAGTTAGTTTTATCTATTTCCTTCGACTTCAACTTTTATCATAAATTCCGAGAAAGCGTCGACGAAATGAGGAGGCTGTTCATGTCATTGATATTCCGGTTAAATACCTGTGTGGACAAAGATGAGCGAGGAAGGTACCAAAGGCGCCGACGTCTTCCTTAAACGAGGGTCAACACGCTCCTCCGCCCACAATTCTGAGATCAATAAAGCATATCAAGTATCCACCACCCCTCGAAGACCGTGCTCCGAAAGTGAGAATACAAATTACCGTTCCTCCAACCCCGGCAATAAACCCCATCGCATGGCACGAAAGCACTCCCAAATCCCCTTAATACAATCTTACGGCCATCGCAAAGCCAAATCGCGTCCAAAGCCCAACGAGCCAGGGCTCCGACATTCAACACGCAGCTACGCTTCGTAACGCCTCCACTCATCGTCTCCTTCCTTCAACCTCTCTATAGACAACCAAAATATCCACAGTTGCATAGCAACTTCGCAACTTTACCGCTCAGCATTATACACATAACACGCATATCTTCAAAAAACAAATCGACGAGTGCAAAAACAAAACAATTGAATCGACCAATCGAGCAAAAAGCAAATCAAAAAATTCCAAAACAAATCGTCGTGAAAATATCCAAAGATCCAGTGTGCCAGTACGATTTTGCGATATTTCCGGAAGAACATAGGAAACCCAAGGGGCGGAAAGTCCCAACGAGTACTCGGTTGTCGGGCTACCTATGTTAAGAGCGTATTCTTCCGCAGGTAGGAGGGGTGTCGTCGGTCTGGAATGGATCGTGACCGAAGTCGTAAACGGTCGTTCGGTCCCGAAGAGTCGGGGGAGGGGGTTTCGAGGAGGGTCGGGTACGTGGAAAAACCGCCCTTTCGGAGTACGTTCCTGGCGGAAGCCGGCTTGGGTGCACGTGGGTGCCCCCAGGTCGGCGCCAATGCGAGAAGGAGCCTCGTCGTATCGCGGGGCCCCCTGGCGAATGGGCGTGCACACACGCGTGAGTGTCGTGCATATATATAAAAGGGGCGATCCGAGCGAAGCCATGAGTGCGTCGCGTGTCAGCGTGGTGCTCGGTGCGTCGAGGTTTTCAGTCGTCATAGAAAGCGCGATTGGCGGTATACAGCCGAAGCCGGTCGTGTGCGGTTCACCCTGGAAATAGGCGCTGCAACGCGCGTCACTATTGCCCGGCGTCGGTCGAAAGCGGTACGCGCTTGCTCGGTGCCCTTCCGGCCCTTCGTTGCCCTCCAGGAGCGCGTTGGACACGAAGGGAATTCCCGCTCTCGACTCCATTCGTTCCTTGGAATTTCCGTCTGGACACAGTTCTCGCTGTCTCCTTCGAAAGGACGCGGACTTTGTTCCCTCCTCGAGGATTTTTTTATACCAGTCCTCGGATAGGACCGAGGAGTGTGTGGAATGATGGAGTAGAATCCTGTGTCGATCTTGGGATATATTTGACGGAGCATCATCTCGGAGCTAGCTTGGAGATAATAGAGTTTTGGTAGCTCGACTCGTGCCGCTTCTCGAAGAGAGGAGTTTCTCTCCAGAAGCTGGACGAACTTTTCCATTGGCGTTTAACAGCGAGCTGGAAGCGCTCGTGTCTCCGTCTTCCTTCGTTTATCGAACCTTACCGCAGGGAGTTCCTCTTCTAGCTCGACACACGCTTGTCGCGCTCCCCCCTTCTCTCTCACTCTTCCTTGGCCCCTAGAAGCCCGTCTTCGAACCTCTCCCTCTCTCTCTCTCTCTCTCTCTCTCTCTCTCTCTCTCTCTCTCTCTCTCTAAACCTGCCCGTCGCACGGCGACGGAGCGAGTTGCAGGCGGCACACGCTCGCTCTCTCCATCTCTCTTCCCCCCCCAAGCACCGCCATCGGACCTCCTCCTCTAAGCGGCGTCACACCGCTGGAAGCGGCACACGCTCGCACTTCCGTCCTCTTTCATACTTTCCCGGCATCGAAGCCGGCTACTGGCCACGTGCTTTTGTCGTGGGGACAGAAATAGTCGAATGTCACGTTTTCCCCGCTCTCGCGTCCTTCTCCCTCTCATCGCTTTCGGCCAGCACCTTTAGAAGTCCCCTTACCGAGGACGGTACAGCCGGACAGGTTTCCCTCTCCATCCTCCTCGAAACGCACCGATAGAGATACCAAAAAAATCCGCATTCCTCCTCGATCGACCATAACTCGACGACTCCTTATCGTCGATCATCGCTTTCAGCTCCTCCTCGAAAGAAGCTTCGATAAGTAACGCTCCTCGCGCTGCGCCTCCGACAGAGACGGAGATAGCTCGCGAGGTTCTTCCTCCATCGGCCGTCTTTCTCCCGCCCCCTGTCCTCCTCCTCCACCTCCACCACCTCTCGCTCTCTCCACAAAGCCCCTTTCCAGCCGTCCGTTGCGTGTAGCCGGCGCGTGCAGCACTTACTCCGGCGTCTCGCACGCGGCCAGTAGTGGCCTCCAATCTCGTACCGGCGAATGGAGAACGCGCTCGCGGATCCTCGACGAGGGCCAAAAGTGCGGTCGTTTCGCGAGGAGCGGGCATAGCCGATAATCGTCAGGGGGAAAAGGACGGTGGACGCTCCGAAGGAGGAGGAGGAGTCGGTCGTTATCTCTCGTCCCTTGTGTACGGTGACCAGGAGGAATGGAGCGGTTCAGGGTGACGCCGGCCAATAGCACGGCGCAGTATGTGCGCCAACAACAATCGCCGGTGCACGACTACGGTGAGTGGCGCTTACCCTTACGTTGCGTTTGTGCATGCGCCGGTGCGAGAGCTCCAGGGGTGGCCGATGCGAACAACCCCTTTGCCTCAGGATTTTTTTTTTTTTTGTTTATACAGTAACGCGATCGAAGTCGAATAAGATGGAAAGATCGAAGGAGAGTATGATGCGACGATGGCGATATTTTTGATTATTTATGGGTTCTTAGTGGATTTTTTTTTTCTTTATCGCAACGTCGATGGAAGTCGAATAGTTTGGAGAATTCGATGCGACGATGGCGATATTCGTGATTATTTATGGGTTCTCAGTGGTTCATGGCTAGTGATAGGTTTTGGTTGATTATTGGTATTGGTGGCTATTTTGTTGGATTTGGATATAAGTCAGTGCAGAGAGTTTTGTATCTGGATATCTGGCTTTGGATTGGAGTAAGCGACGGACGTGACTTCTTATATAGCTAAGTGTACTATTGCTTGTCGTAGTGAGAGAAAACGGAGATTACGCGTTCGTCCCCGGTAGCGGTCAGCAAAAAACGTGTGCTGCCATGCTCTATGCGCTAAGGCGTCAGTGTATTTTTGCGTGACTTTCTACCTTCGTCGCGTGTAAAATCGAGGATTTGTACCGTTAAGTTGTCTTTAATGCTCGAGCTTGGAAATGATCCGAATGGCGAGTCGACTGAACTAAGAATATTCGTCGCTTACTCCTGCTTGTGAATCTTTGAAATCCTTATTTCGATATTAGCGATGATTTAAATCTGCGATTCTTAAGATGACTCAAGCGTCTTTTATCGATCGCAAAATACTGAAATATTGATAATGTTTACGTCGGATTCGAGCGATCTCGAAAACGGTAAATACGCGTGGGGAGAGTCAATGGTACTGCCTTCTGAGAAATTTCATTCTTATCCTTAATCACGGTTTGCAGCGTGGACCAAGGTCCATACGACTACTTTGATTTAAGACGAACACTCGCGCAAATACATGTTAATGCGTGCATTTTGATCCTCGACATCTCATATTACAAGATGCATCGCGACCGACACCAGTATCTATATCATTGGTATCCTTAGGTCGCAGACGGGTGCAAATCAGTTCTGATAGACGATTCGAGTTCTTCGACGCCTCGTAATTCACGACGCGTAACGATTCAAACCGATGTTCATATAATACGTACTATCGATTCAAAGATGCACGCGTATATTTGACATCCCTTTCGAGGTACGTTCGAGTGGAAATTCGAAAGAGAAAGATACTCTCTCAAGAACAAAGCTCGCAGAACCTATAATGGAAAAGATGCTTTTTATTAAGGTCGATCAATTTTTAAGTCGCACACGTGTGTAAATCCATTCTGATACGTACATACTTAAATTACGGGTTAAAAATGAAGTCCGAAATAAGGAGGAGGTAGAATTTTTATTCTTACCACTTCTTTATAAAGTCAGTGACCAGAGTTCATTCGATTCAAGAACAAAGAATTACCGTTATCAGTGTATTCAATAAATTTGATTCAACATTAGATTTATTAAAATCACATTAACTTAAGTATATTTCTCATTGTATCTTGCCAAGGACTCCACACGAAAGTCGAAACTTCGCTTTTATTAATAAAAGTAATTTTTTGCTCTTGTACCCAACTTTGGTCCTCGATCTCCATAAGTACCATTAATTAATTACCATAATTGCCATTAATTCTCTATAGCCACCATTAATTCAAAGGTGCATACTCGTCTAAAATCCCACTCAGGGTTCCTTTACCGACAGAAGCGAGACTGTTCACTGGAAGATCGGCTCTGAAGAGCAGAGCTGGGCGAGCCTCGGCCAGGGAAGGAGCTTTCCTTCCAAGGTCGATCGATCTCGGCTCGGCTGTAGGTTAAGCGGCATTGGGCCGCGGCTCGATCGGACTCCAAACGTGCGCCTGGAGTATCGATTGGCTGGGAAATGTAATTAGGTGGGCGGTATATGAGCCTTATGCTTAAATTTAATATGCGGGCTAATCGAGTTCGCCGGCTTACTCCGGCTCTGGCCGCTTCTTATCTTCCGCGCTTCGTGTTTGCGCGCCGCGAGTGATTCACTCGCCTCGGCTGGCCCTTGACCGATATCCACTTTCCGACGCAAATCGCGGATGCGTGTTCGTGCGACTGGAGGACCGGTCGCAAGAAGCGCTGCACGCTTGCGCTTGGAAAAAAAGCGGCTGCTTTTGGCCCTCTGAGATCCTCTGACTCGGGTTCTTTTGCTCCCTCTGTCGACCCTTGGTAATGATCCTACGTGCAAATGGAATAAATTTTCGATTATTTGGTACGAAAATGATTAGTCGCTGTTTAGACATATTTGGATATACCGTATATATCTTAAAGGAGAATGGGGTAAAGAAGAAATGTTAATGGACCGATGTGATCGTCCATACACAGTGAAAAATTTTTTGAAAGGAGTGATCGAGCTGATAGATCGAATATTTGGAAAAATTTTTAAATTTACCAGGAAGCGTTTTTGAAGATTTTCCATTACCTTACTGTGTCATGTAATGAGATATTACATTTACATATGTCGGAATAGAGTGTCCTATAGTTACACCGTCGACCGTTTCTCTCTGTCTGCAATGGTCTCTTAAATCATCCCTTCGACTATCGAACGCGCGTTTAAAGTAAAATATATTTCAATAAAATAAATTAACATTTCGTATGAAGCTGCAAGACGAGTTGCCTGCCACGTAACGTATAAAACAGCTCGGCCCGCGAAGGTTTTTCTCGGGATAAAAATAGCGACAGGATAGATCCGACCGAGCCGAGGAGACTCCACGATGCTTATTACTTCGAATTTAAACTTCAAATTCGAAAGATAATTATACGATGCCAAGTATTGCGAATTTTAATTAGCAACCGTGGATATCAAGTATTCGGCCTGTAATTTGGCCCGCGGTACTCGTGCACACGAGATGGAAAAATGCAGGCGCGATAAGGGGAAATTTGATCGAAGGAATTCGCGGACGTGCACTTTGTCGACGCGATTTCCGCGCAGTCTAACGTGCTATCGATCCAGCAACGATCCCCCTTGCTTCGATAAGGTGCTGCGTCGCCTCGGGCGATAATTAAAGCCGCGAAGATAATCGGGGCACCGGTCTGCAAGTTCGAGGATGGGCCAAAGGCGAAGCTCCGCTCCACGAGCAACGCTTTCGCTCCGAGCCCCGCGATATCGGTTGCTATTTTCATCTCGAGTCTCCGTTTCGAGGCATTGACGGATCTCCACGACGAATGGCCGGCCTAACTTATTTTATTCCGACTCGCCGATCTCTCCTGATGCAAACGTTCCGTGTTTACGACCTTTGTTGCGCAGAATCTCTGCTTACGTAACAACGGATATTCGAGGTATCGGGTCGAGCAGGGTACGAGGGTATTTTAATATTAAATTAGGTTTCTCCGCGTAGCTCAGCTTTCTCCTTGCAAACTCCCTGGAATATTAATTATCGGTAAGTCCTTTGGGTCGTGCGTCTATTCTTCAATTTCGAAGTTCGCCCTGGGCAAAAATCGACTTAAACGAAATTGCAGTGAATGACGGATAAAGCGCTCCTCGGAGCAGCGATATTTTACTCAGCGTGGAAAAATTTCTCGTTTATAGGATTATCTTCATTGAAATTAGCTGCGCGTTTCGTCTTCCCGAGGAGCGCTCTGACATAAATTCCTCGGCGGACATTTTCTCTCTTGAGTAATTTCCCCCATTTGCATCGTATCTTCTCCCGACGTTTTTCATTTTCCAGCATGAAAGTCATTACGTAAACCGTACACATCTCGTCCGGACTACGCAATTTTTTATAAACCAACTCAATGACCGACGTTAATAAATTACTAAAAATATAACGATAAAAAATCTGCAGGACGTATCTTCTATTGAACCACGATGTAAATAATCCGAGTGCTCGCCAAGTTATTCCAAAGAAGATATTAAAAAAGAACAGTAAATAATTAAAAGAAAACGTAAAAAAATAACTCATAAAAAAAAACACGAGACAAAAGTTACTCTACCCGTTAAGAATTTTCCATTTCACACGTATACCGTATCTCCAATGCTCGAGATCCACCTCAAACGGTACATTCTCTCCCAAGCGACTCTAGCAGTCATTATCAATCACCTCAGCACTCATTACTAACCTCAGCAGTCGTCGACAAATTAAAGAAAAAAGTCACCTTTACCCTGAACCAAATCAATTCCTCCGGTCTCTGCGCGAAAATCCCGATTTAACGG
Source organism: Ampulex compressa (assembly GCA_038496175.1). Lineage (NCBI taxonomy): Eukaryota > Metazoa > Arthropoda > Insecta > Hymenoptera > Ampulicidae > Ampulex > Ampulex compressa. The sequence continues at coordinate 315,784 of JBCFXI010000093.1, read as the reverse complement.
AGTTTCGTCCAAAGCGAATCTCCATTCCCAGGTGGCAGGGCGAAAAGAAAAGTGTTTGCACGACCTTCGTCCCTAGCACTCGCGTGAGAACCACTCGTCGTGGGGGCCGAAGGCCGAAAGGTCCGCCAAGGAGAGGCTGGGGCCGAAGGGAAAGGGACAGCTGCATCAGCGGGGGTCGATAATCGTGCAGCCCCACTACCACGGCACGCTCTTTCGCAGCACAGCCTGCCGGCGTGCACGTGCTGAACTTGTGCACAGGCTCCTCTCCCCGATAAATCTCCCCATCCGCCATGGCGTCGCGGAAAACCGGATTCCGGCCAAACGCCACGAGGCCGGCTAATTTCGACCAATTTCTTTGCGACTTCTTTCGCTTGCTTCGCTTACTTCGCTTATTTCGCTTATTTCGCTGCTGACCACTAAGGCGCTTTGGCCTACCGTTTAACCCCAGATTACGTTAATGTCCTGGAATTTACGATCTCTTCGTTGATATTTATGCGAGATGCTAGGTCCTCCGTTGGGTGCGCTTCTTAATCGCGTTGATTGGTTTCTTCTTTTTTTTTTTTTTTTTTTCTGTAGGATGTAGTTGTTCCAAGGGGAAAGAGTTGTGGATGTTCGTGGCGAAAGATCGATGAAAATACTGGTTGAAGCTGTATAAGGTTTTCCTCGAGTGGTATATTTTACGATGGTTTGGTCGTAATGTGGCTCGCTGCGGAGTATCGTAATCTAGGGTTAAGGTGAATTTCGAACTAGCAGATTTACGACGCACGTCAGCGGTGAGCTTGCTAAGGCTGCGAATGACGAAAGGGTAAAAATGTTCGAACGCGCCATTTTTGTTCGAGGATGATCATATTGAGGATGATTTATGCCTCGAGACTTTCTTTTTTATTTCTGTTCGTGGTGCTCGAGTGACTAAATGGATTTAACGCTAGAACTACCAAACCGGTCGAAATGACTGGTCAGTCGTTTCTATGAAAAATCGTAGTGAAAAAAAATGTATATGCTGTTTTAAATATGCGTAGAAAGCGGTTGGTAGTTCCAGCGTTGATCATTCATTTATGGATTTCATTATTTATAATTTCAATTATCATTAATCCCAAGGTTTGTAGGAGCGATTCGTTGATCCCAAGTCGAATCATCGACACTTTCGGCCGTCGATAATTTCGAGGAAGACAGCCGTGCTTTGTGCAGTCATAGCAGCCGAAATTTGCCGGCCGAAACTTACCCTCGATCGGTGCAGGCAGCTCGGTACAGTCCCCTGTCCTCCGTAAATCGACGCGAGAGACGTCGATCCACCCGTCGAATATTCGTCGTCTCTCTCTCGAACGCTCGCACACTTTACATCCTGCATTGCGCGGCTGAATGATGCTCAAACTTCAGTTCCGCGTAACGAGCGCTATATATAACGGCAGCTAATTTTGGCCATGCCTCGCAAAGATCAAGAAGATTTACCGTTAGGAGGCCCTCCACGAAGCTCTTTTGCATAACGGTTGAACTTCCGAGCACTCGGACTTATCAAACTTTTCCACGTTACGCTTAAGCACTGCCAATGCAAAGCAGGGGCAATTAAACGAAGGTAAGAGGGACAAAAGTCGAGCGAACTCCGTACTTCGTGCCGTCGAAAGATTTCTCGTACGCGCAGGATTCGAGGAGAAATGTACAATGGCGCTCCTGTTCTTCTCGCTTCGTAAATCGTATTGGATATAAAACAGTGTATCGAATAGTGATAGTAATAGTATCGAATGAATAATGATAAATATAAATTCGATCGAATGAATAATGAAGTATGAAGTACGAGCATCACAGGGGGAGAAGCGCGATTTTTAGATCGGCGCTTTGCTCCACGACCGATACTTTCTCCCCTCGTACTCGACGCTTCGCCTCCCAGCTCACGTTTCTCCGTTTACTCAAGCGGCAGTAACGCCGTTTCGTTATACATTTTGCGCGTAAGGAGGACAGGATACGTGCTTATACATTATCCTCGCACCCCCGTGAAACCGATATTTCTTCCCGTAAGGCCCTCCTTCCGCACGTCCTTTTACCACCCCTTTTGGCGCTGTTCTTAGCGTGCAAAGCACGTGGCGCCCTCGAGGAACGAAACTGGAGCGTCCATCTCCCGACAGGGTGGAAAAGCAGCCCTTATCCGGGCGGCAAACAGAGGAAACAGCTGCGCTCTTGTCGATGTATCGACTGATTTTTAATACAAAAATAAATCGTCTGTAAATACATATTTATGTATTGTTGATCTTGTAATTAGGATTTAACGAAGATCGTGGGTTTGTTTTTATCGATTACCCTTTCGGTCGATAAAGTCGTTTGTCCCTCTATAAAGAAGGATTTTTGTCTTATGCGCTGTAATTCTTATTTTCCTTATAGCCATCGTAATTCTTCGCGTACTTCGTTTGCGCGTGAATTGGTAAACTCCGTGAACTGTTTAAGAGCGAATAAAAGTATTTTTCCTGCGTTTCCGTGAGGAAAGTAGCGAGTAAGGTGAATAGATTAAAGAAAGCTGAATCATTAAATGAATATATTAAAGAAAATTGTACAGCGTCAATTTCAATCTTCGTTAATACACATTTAAACTCGATATTCGTTATATTTGCGCGTTGGTGAAAAATCGTGGTAGCCTTCCAACATAAAGGAAGAATAATGCACGGGAATTAATTCGACTTCTTGAGGAGGATCGCTGTGGGGTTCTTCTTCGAGGAGCGTACGCTGTTCTGGTTAATAAGAGGAAAAAGGCGTCCCCCGTGGACACAGCGGCCTTCTGATATTCCTCCTCCTCCTTTTTTCGACAGCTGCGTTTCGATGGCGCGGTCCATCGCATTAATTACATCGCGACTACGTTTATAATCGGACTCGTCGAGTCTGTTAACCCTTGCCCTTCGTTTCGTGCCACGAGCCTTGCCGCGAACGGAACGGCCTGCTCGATTTAATTTTAGAACCCATTCGAGGATTAATTAATATCGAGATTAGCCGGTCTGCAGCACGTAGCGCAGGTACAGCGTGTGCACGACTGTAGAATTCTCGCGACAGGTCGACGATACTGACTATCGCGATACGTATAACCAACGCGTCGTTCGCGACAACGAACTCCTGTTTTTAACGATTACCCGGTATAAAAGTGAGAATCAGAGGCGCTGAGTGTAGGATAGTAATAATCTGCGAAAAATGCAGTTTTACTGTATACAAAGCGCATAGACATTAATGTAAACGTACAAAATTAAGTAACGCGTGAAATAACTAATGTAAACCGCTTAATAAACGACTATACCTAGTGTGAAAAATTAAAAGTTCGTAAAGTAAAGATTTAATGAAACGTACGAGAGCCTATGATGGGGGATACAGATTCGCGAAACGGGTGAAAAAATCAGATCATCGTATTTTAATGATTAAAAAATGAGACTCGTAGGACTAAGACTAAATAAGATTGCTTTCTGCCGTCGAAGGAAGCTTTGCGGTTTTACTTGGAATCGGTCTCGATCGCGATCGTTTACTGGAAGTCTTGGGATTCGCAGGATTCGTCGCGACTTCCGACGAGCTTTTCCGCGAATCGTTTGCCCGATCGTTTAACCCGGTGCATCGTTGCGCTCTTCGACGTTTTATTCCCGCCATAAGGTACGCGCGTGGAGTTTATTTCGGTATTTAAGAACCGCAAATTCAGGCTGCGCCAAAAACGCATCGAATCATCGAATGGCATCGCTCAGAAAATCGCCATTGCGTTTAGACTCGATTTCGATAAACGAATGGCTTTACACGTATCCTCAGCTAGACATTTATACATTTGCTAAAAACATTTCTCTTCATTCACGAATAACAGAACGTGGCAAGCATCGACGCTCGAATTCCTCCTCCATACTTTTATTATCACCCCTCCGTTCACGACTATTTTCATCGATACTCCACTTAGACTCTAATAACAATTTAGATATCTTCACAGAAGCTTCATTTCTATATTCTATATATCCTCTTTACCTCAATTATTATGATTATTTTCCATTCCCCCTAGTACCTCTCCAATGAACTCAGGTATACGGTAGGTAGGCGGTTTTGTATGAACGCAGGTATACATACAAAACCGCGAGTTCATTGATACTACAATTCCAAAAATCAATGCTAGCTGTAATTCTTCGATTCTCAAGTACAAACTTCGTATCGCAGTCGTCTCAATGGCCAAGGTACACGCGCTCGTTGCTTCGGCCCTCTGTTCCTAACGTCCGTTCGCACAAACGTTATAACGATATCCAGATAGTCGAGAGCGCGGTGCACATTGTCACACGGCAAGGCTCCACGGATAATGCGGCCAGGCCTGGATCCAGGAGGTAGCGCCCAGATGCGGATTCGAGTCGAAAGCTCCGTCAGGCCACAATGGCGCAAGTATAATATTATCGCATAAACGCAATTCCGTTTCACCGGCTCCCCGTGACGTACGACGCGACGTGTCCTGGCTGTATTATGCACGCGCTTAGACATTTCGCCAAGCTGGCACATAGCCAGCCGAGTGGGTGCCCCTCTATGTTTATCAACAGGGAATTATGCTAACGCGCCCGTCGACCGAGCAAAGCCCGTCTCCACCTTTTGCGGACAGCAGACGTCCCAGCTTTGCGCACCGTGACGCGGAAACGTTGGGCCGAGAAGCCCTATGGCGCCCCATTGCTTTGATCCCACCCTTCCTCCTTGTCCCCTCTGCCTCCTCGACTTCTTGCCGATAAAAGACACGTATTGGGAGCTCGAATTTTGTCTGGATCGTTTTTACATGTTAGAATGTCGCCTTGCTTTGCCTAAGAACGTGGTTGAAGGTGAGGTTTTTTTTTTGTGGAGTTTAAGCGATCGCTCCTGGTCCATTTGTTTTTTGCACGCCTCTTTTATATACATACCTTAATTCAGTATTTTATTTCTCGTTTGAAATTTCATTGAATTATTGGATTTTGTAGAAGTCTTAATTATTTTTTTGAGCTACGCGTTAGTGGCTAGAATTAATAACTGTCTTACCACAAGGTCGTTCTGTAGACAGAGAAATTCTAACTTCGATTAAGTAGGTGGGGAATATGGGATTATTAAGCGCGATGATTACAATGCTCGATAAGATCACTAAAGTCCACGATTGTCTTAACTTAAGCGAGAGAAATTGCTCGCGAATAAAACGCGCAGTCCGTGTCTTTCAATGTTTTCGGGACAGTTTTTACCTATTGGAATTCGTGATTTTCGGCCTTAGACGTAGGGGAACGTGAATTTTTCCTCCGAAATTTAAACGTATTCCGCCAAAGGCGCGCGATTGTATCGGGGATGGAAGCTCAGCCTTCCACACGGACGACCTTGGCTCGGAACCCATTCATTATTGCTGGATTTATCCGCTCGATAGGCAAACCCCAAACATCGGGCTAAATGACCACTGCATTCAATGCCGAAAATTAAATGAACGGGCAAACAAACGGGTCGCTCGATAGCGGGACGGTCTCGTTCGCTTTGTTTTCTTTTAATCATCATCGTTGATCGTTGAAGCCTTTTAATCCGAAATTCGCGGATATGGACATCGGCCTTCCGTTCGAAGGTTCCAGCATTTGTCCACCGTGTAATCTCACCAGCTATCCCCTATCAACATTCGTATCGAACGTTTAATATCCCTCCCTGTATCAACATTCCCACTCCAATAATCCAGCACGAATGTGATCAAAACCCACCAGAGAAATATTCGTTATCGTGATCGCTGTATACAATCTTAGTAACATCGATCGCTACAGTCGTAAGCCGCGAAAAATCTCGTGCGCGCAAGACGAACGAGAAATCTCGATCCTGCGGGTTACGAAGGGGGCAGGAAATACCCCGAGAATTATTCCTGTCAACAGAATATCCCCGTTTCTTTTCCCTCTCCGATCGATGCTCGCTTTAATAATCCCCGCGACAAACATTTCCGCAAGGGCATTGCCCCCTTTCTCCTCCCCCCCTCCCCCCAACCCTTTTCCCACCCCTCAGCTCGCTGCCCATTGTAAATTGCCGAATACGCTTATCGATTGTCATGTAAATCGGCAACCTTGATTCGCACCGCTTCGTATCGTCGAGGCTCTTGACACCGATTTGTCCGCCTCACCGTCTCCCTTTTCTCGGCCCACACTCGCCTTCCTCCTCCTCCTCCATCCTTTCCAGGGCCCCCGCCCTTTCCCCCTTCATTTCTCCGACCGCCGCCTCCGCGGCTGATTCTATATTCGTCCTCTGTTCTCAGCACCGCGAGGCGGCGTGCGAAGTGGCCGAAGTTTCGATGGGACATTTCGCCGGTGCCGATCGGCCTAATTTGCTCGAAACTCGGGGAATGGGATTTAAACTGGAATGCCTCGTCCCCGTTGTTTGGCCGTAAATTTCCAGCGCGTTAAGTTCGCCCACCCGCGACTCGTTACTTACCTTCTCATTGGCCCGGGTGTAATGTCGTTGTTTAAGAATGAAATTGTGGGGATGGGGTTTTTCAATTGGACGAGCGCACGCTGTTTTGGTATTCGTTGGGGAGAAAGTGTCTTTTGGAAGATTTTCTTTTGTACGAGGAAAGATTAGGATACGAGTGTGTTAGTTTTGTTTAGAGATTTTTTTTATAGATCGCATGGATGTGCGCGCGTTACTTTGTTTATAGATTTTGCTTAGAGATCTAATGGATGGGTTTTTTTCTATTGTTATATGGTTATGTTGTTCGCGAGGTGTATGTTGGGAGTATAGTGAGGCCCTTGAGTATGGAGAATCGAGTGACGTGTACGGATATTAACGCACGTTGCACTTCGTACGTTTTCCTATTCCAATTATACGAAGCAAGAAGACAGTTGAATCGCCCGTGTGACGGCTCTGCGAGAGTCATCACAGGATGCTCGCACGTAAGCGTATTGTCTTCCTCGACAAATTGGTAAACACGCTGGAATAATTTATCGGGACTCCGCTTTACGCCAGTATAAATAACGCTTCCGCCTTTTGTCTTTCGATCGCATTATACGCCCGATATCGATCGATAAGAATAAATTCCGGGCCAGGCTCTGAGATGCGTATCGTCTTGTACGCGATAACAATTTCGAATAAGCGATTTCAAATTTTGAATATTATTGGTGAAAATGAGAAAACGATCGGGCGAGTCTGGATCGAATTTCCAGCTCGGGCCATCATTATAATGGGAGTCTCGGGGAATAAGCGCGATGCAAATTTTGCGAGAGGAACCCGCTCCTCCATTAGTGGTTTCTGGCTGGTGTTCTCTTTTGGCTTACCACAAATCTGGCCAAAACTCGCGTGGAAAATGAGCAAGAAGGGAACGCGCCTGGGATAACGCAAATTGCTGACAAAAGTGATTTCGCGCGATGATAAACCAAGCCTTTTCCTCAAGATCGAAGGCTACAAGTTTATCCAAAAAAACTTCCTTTCCTACGAAAAGTCCATGCTAAATAAAATACAGGTCGCGATCGTGTTTTTACGATAGCGATTCTGATCAGTAATCGAAGTTTATTCGCTCCAAGAGCCAAGATTACTCTCATCAACAAAATACTATTAATCAATACTACCATTAACAATCACTGTTATCGATAATCACCGATTTTCTTCGAAAAATATTTCACGAAACGGTGTACTCGCGCGTCAAATAGATCGCTCAGACAATCGCGAGAATTGCAAGGATAACAAAACACAGTATCGCTCTTCGAGAATGAGAATCGAATACAGGGCGAGTCAAAATCCCTCAAAAGGCATTTTCCATTGGAGCCTTTGGCCAGGATCATCCCATTTCCAAGCACTGTGAGTCGCACGGTTTCAGTCTCGTTTTCCGAACCACCGTCGGGATCGGCACGAGGCCTGATGGGCAAAAGCCAGTTGTTCTGATATTAATACACGCCGCGGGAATTCGTGACGTATATCCCCGGGAATAAATGTCAATTGACACGCGGGGTCCTCGGTGGAACGATCTTTCCCACAGCTCTACGCAACGACGGGTGCAACGAGTCGGACGATTGTCCCCTACAAGCGATTCGCTGAAAAGGCATCGTGAATGAAAAGGCATCTGGAATTATCTCGGGATCCGCGCCCTGGAAAAATTCACGCCACTGCTGACTGACGCTCGTCTTTCGATGGAAGACCATCGAGTGTATCGCGCACGTGTGTTTCCTTCGCGAACATCGATCCCTTTTGCGAGCCTTGCTTGGAGGACGTAAGCTGCGACATGTACTTGTCGAAGGGACAAGAGTATTTTTTATAATATATATATATATTTTTTTTTAAATAATATATATCTTAAAATGGGTATCCTCTTCTTTTCCGTTCGATCTGAATTATAAGCAATTAGTTAGGTACGGCCGAGCGAGCATTATTCCTCCACTCGAGAAGCACTCGCGCATGGAGAAATAATGCTCCCTAGACCATGCCTAACTGGCTGGAGGTATACTTTGGTAAAAGTGTACTCGTACGAAAGTACGTTCGAGAAGATAAAGCTGCCGGGGATGAGCCGTGAAAATTAATTATTTATAGACAGTTTAGCACTCCGGAGAGACACGCGTCTTTCGAGTGTCTGTAAAATGATGCTTGAAAAACAAGGGTATGCGGGCTACCTATAAAATCTGGCACCTTGCTCAAAAAGGGTTTCAAAGCATACAGGTGTGTATGCCCAGTATCGTCCCATTCCTCGTTGATTAAAATAATCTCAAATTAAATATAGCACACCAATAAAAATAACCGTCCCTACCCTCTGTATAAATACGTGCACGCACAAAATGTATATTATAATCCTAATATATATATATATATATATAAAAACATATTAATTTTAATAGATTCATATTGATAATAAATTAATCAATATTAATTCAATTAGTTCATATTAATTTAATAAATGGTATATATTAATACCTTGAGTACATGTTTATAATCCATTGGCAAATCACCAAATACCAATCGCATATACCCACGGTTAATTTTACATACCTTAATTCCTTGAGTTCGATCAACGATTGATTATCGAAATTGATAACTTCATTAGCCACGTGCGATCGGAAAATGGGGGAAAAAACGCGTCTCGAATCTCTGGACGGTTTGCCCTTTTTTCCCACGGTTAGGCCGATCGAAATCTTCCGACTTTGGCACATCAAAGAGGCCGCCAGGCGCAGTTACGCGGGTGGCCAGGGACGGGAGCAATTAATCGAGAGAGGCAAAGATCAATGGGCGCGACGTTTCCAGAGTTTGCGACCTTCCACGCTCGTCCGGCCGGTCATCGCGCTTTTCTCGTCCGTCAGTACGTCTGGCTCCTTCGTTCGTCTCCGCGGCAGTGAGGACTCGTACCAAATCTACTGCCGTTTCGAGCATCTCCGCGAAGCGTGCTGAAAATATTTAATGCGCCGTGAAATCAACGCTGCGCTTAGTTCGCACAGCGCGTCCAGCCTCTTCTCGATGTTCGATCGTAAGCACCTTCGAGCGACGATAACGAGAGGCGATGGCAAAGACGATAAAATCTAACGACGGTTTTTTGTCCTCGTTCAATAATATTAAGCCATGGAAAGAAGCTTTGGTTTCGAATTTATTTTTAAAAAAATGTTATGCTCGTACAGCGCTCCTTTTTTTTTTTTTAACAGAACGATGCTTATTATTAAACGATATTTATATTAAACAGTATTTCTCGTATGCTGTAAAGTAAGCAGAGTCACGCGGTATCGAGGGATTCGCGGTTAATAGATTTGTAGAGAATTGCGTTTGCATAAAATGCTCCGTGCAACGGTTGAACTTTTATGCGTTGAGCGTTACGAGCGAATTACGCGATCCATATAAACCTTATCGCTTAATACCCCAGGATTACGCTCGAAATTTACCGGCCTCTTTCGCAAGCGTATTCCATTACGCCGCTTTTGATATCGCCGCGCTTCGAGGCGGCCCAAGTTTTTTCCCTCGAAAGCCTCGCTCTTTCGCGCCGCGCGGAATACTTTATCGCGCTCTTCTTACGGGGGAATCCGCCAACTTTTCCATTTCTCCATCGTAATTCCTCCATTGGACCATTAGCTCGACGAGGACCACGAGCAGCGATGGAAGCGTCGCGGATCTATCCGCGAAAGAAGAATTCGAAATCGAAGAAGCGACTCGCGTTTCGAGGAATTCTCGAAAGAAGGGGACAAAAACTTTGCGAGCTTAAGTCGCGAGAGGCGTGTATTATCCTCATCGATTATTTATCCGCAACTAATATCCGGAAAAGTCCTGGCATCGCTCGGGATCGGGATCGAAAAAGTCGAGAAATTCCCCGCACCTTGGAGCTGGCAATTGCGTAAGTGAATCTGTTTGACGCAGAGTGGGACACGCATGGTCCGCCGTTAAGTACGGATAAGACGCACGTCGAGACGTGGCCTGCTCCCAAGCGCTAACAATTATTTTATTATTGGCCCAATTACGCCGCTACTGTTTTCACACACGCGCGGCGAACCGGTTAAAGCGGTTATATCCATCAGGGTGATTCAACCGGCTGGATTTTAGTCCCGTCCGCGCCTTTGCCCCTCGGCGGAGCGGCCGGCCTTTTGCGCCTGGAATCCGTACGATCGCGGTAATAGCTTCAATCTCACCTTGTTGCGTAGCTTCTGCGAGGGCAAGCGGTATTTCGGATCATGGGAATGATCCACGCGGCCTGCAGCTCGGCCCGATGCTGGAAACCGAACTTCTGCAAAGTGGAAAGCTCCCGATTCCTATTGCGCTTCTTTGCGAAAATGAAAATGCGAGATTATTATTTTTAAAATGTATTTCGTTTTATTATTACCGTGATTATCTGTTTCGATTATTTTTTTTTTGTTTTTTTTTTATTTGGAACGTCTGCTTTGAAAGTTGAATTTTTACGCGCGCTGCTTGTTCTACCTCTTCAGTCTTGACTGTACGTTTTACTTTACGGTACTAGTTTGGAAGGTATTGAATTTTGCACTGTCCGCTGTGGAATTTAGCCCCTTGGTTCATTTGTAGTGTAAACTACTATTGTACAATTGTTCGAATGTCACGCTGGTTTTATTTGCCTCGAGAAAGTTTACTCGAGATCCCATCGTGAACCGCTACTTGTGTATTCCGCAGCGTGATTCTTGAATATTCCGCGAGAAAGACTAGATACATATTGAGTATTTGATAACGAATCTACGCGAAACCGATGTAAAACAACGATGTCCATTTGTTGATCCATTTTTTTGTCGATGATAATCGCGATGTATTATGCACGGGTGAATGAATATCGTGCGCGAGGTTAATCGCTGAAATTTCTGTTAAGTAAGTGCATACGACGGATGGATTGATTTTACTTCACTCGAGTTCCTCGGATTCTGTTAAATCACACGTGAACTTAGTCTGGAAATTCGGCGAGTGGGTTCCAATCTAGCATGCTCCCGATGTTATTCGGAAGCAATTTAGACTTTGGTCCTACGGGAACACGATACCCCACTTCCCCTCGCGATACGCAGCGCCACGAATGGGATATCGTGTTAGCCTCGATATTTTCAACAGAATGAAATCGAACGCTCCTCCCTCGCCTAATTCTTTCGCTGCATCTCGATGCACCCGAAACGATTGAATTCTTTCGAAAGACACGAAGATCCTGACGTACTTCGAACCAAACCTCTTGTATATAAATAAACGAACATCCGTAACCGAATATATTATTATATGATTCATGATTCATGATAATATACGAATACATGATTTATGTCCACGAAAGATTCACGTCTACGATCATAAATCTCTGAGTTTGATAAGTATCATCGATATGTTTTTTCGATCATCGATCGAGGGACACCGATGAACAACGAACAACAACAACAACAACGACAACAAAGGCAGGGCGTTGATGATGGATTACGAATGTACGAAACCGAGGATCAAACAAGTCGGATATTCATCAAACTTGTATCCAAGTTTCGCGTACGTGCCAAGCTTCGGTGTATCCAGAAGTAATTTCTGGCTCATCCTTGAGATATTCTCCAATCTCCCGCGGTTGCTGAAACTTTACAAAGGGGTGTCACGCCTTCGCTCCAGTTTAATTACCGTCACAATTACGGAATATCGCCTAATATTCGGGATTAAGGATAAATCCGCTGCAGATACACAATTCGAGAAGTCGGGCGCACTTGGTGTTATCGTAATGGATTTCGGATTACACTACGCGCAACTGGAGTAATCCAGGAGCGAACTTTCCGAAACGCTCCTTTTATCGTGTACACCATAATTAACGCGTCGCGAAATTGCTTCGTTCGAAATTACACGACTTCAAAGGGGAAAAGCGGTCTTCATAATTCGTAGCTGAACCTTACCCATGCAAAGCTTATTTTAACTTTACAACTTTCAGCATAATGAAAATAAAAAGACAAATCCCCGTAAAAACAACCAAACAGAAAACCAGGGCGATCTTGCGATATTCCCAAGATACAATTCATTCCCATATACTGGAATAAAATGAATTCCCAAAAAAACTGGGATAAAATTCATTCCCACGAAACTAAAATTCCCCCATGTGATATGTACAGAACCCACCTTAAACACTAGGTCCCAGGCCAAATGACCTTAGCAGTCGGTGTCGAAAAATGAATTTAAAAGAAAGACTAAAATCCCATTACTTTTTCCATACTCACCTCGTACATCCCCTACTTTAAAAAACACACCGTGATCCCCTCGTCAATTTTCCCCGAGTAACCACATCCGATTTCCTCCTCCCTCTCCTCCCCCGTGTAGCATCCCAGGAAAATCTCGTTCTTCCTGGCGGAGCTTTTCAGCTCGATGGCGCGCGTTCGATGTCACCGCGATCCTCGAGATTAGAAGGCGCTTCATCCGCACCGTGGCCGCTCCTTCGCGTGGGTCGCGAGGGTTGGAGCAGGAGGAGGAGGAGGAGGAGGAGGAGGAAGGGGTGAGGACGAAGGGCGAGGGAGGTTGGAGAAGGAGAAAAGGCAAAAGAGCGATCGGCTATGCAGGCCTCGCGCGGCCACGCCCGGGGCAGGGCGCGCTCGGCCCCTTTGATTTTCGAAATTACAGGACGAGGCTGTTTGTTCGGCGCGGCCCTCGTTGTTCATCACCGTGTGCGAGAACTCGAGGAACGTGACCTCCGCCAGAGAAGCAGCTCCATAAATCAGCTTCGTTCGCGGGCCCTTTGTGAGCCTTCCACGTGGCCCTCCGCCGTCCCTGGAAATCAAACGCTGAATGCACCGCCGCGGAAAACGCGCGTTCGACTTTTTGCCTTTTCCAGGAGGGAGCCTGGCCGTGAATGCAGGCCCGTTGGTTATCGCGCACACCTCGCGCCTCTTTTTACTCCATTTTGAAATAACACGGTCGAAGAGAAAAACACGCTCCCTCTCTCCCCTTTTGCACGGTTTATTTCCCCTAACGATAAAAAAAGAAGAAGAAGAAGAAGAGATGGAAGAGAAGGTCGTGTTTTCCTTCTTCTTTTTTCTTCTTCTTTTTTCTTTTTCGACACGTTGCTTCAATACTGAGTGGAGAGGATAGTTGGATGTACGTTTGCCAACGGGTTATGCGCGTCTCTCGAATGTCGTGGCTTCGTAATGAATTGTTACCGAGCCGCGTTAATGATCCAGAGCGACGATACGGTTTTTACGATTAAACGATTATTAGATGGCTCTGTAGTTTTTTTCCTTTAATAGACCTTAGGATGGGTTATTATAGGGTGGTGATGATCATGGAAACGTTATACTTGTACTTTGTGTATTGGTTTTAGGTATAGTTATATTGTGTATAGATTATTGTGGAACTTTGGTCAAGCTTGTTTGATATTTACTCGGGTGGATATACCCGTTGTATCGTTCTTACGCGGCTAGGTTGTTACGGATTGGTTTTAGTATAGCGACGGTCATTGTAAGCCACCGTGCAGTTGGAGTTGATTAAAAGACTATTTTAGTTATAATGCAGCGCTTCCAGGCCGATGCAAACAATGTTGATTGTTGCGTAACTGTGATTAACTATCGGATAGTCGTGCTAGTCTCGATGTAGTTAAGACTGACCGTCGCAAAGCTTATAGGAACGGAGTTATTAATACATTATCTTGAACGTAGCCAATGCGCGTCTGTTTTATATTACAGGCGAGTAGAAGATTATTTCTGAGACAACTTTATTATTATTTTCAAATTAATATTACGCGATGCATTTTTTCAAGAATATTTTTTTTCACGCAGATTACTTTGTATAAACGATACGAGGACCTTATGGATTTCCATGGCTGTAGGACGTATATTTTATGCGGTACATAGGAGAGGACCGTATCGACGGTACCAATGAAAACAATGCGCAGGCAATAAAAAAGGATTAGTATTATTGCTTCCACCAACACAGTCGCCAGTGTCCATCGAGCGGCACATCGTTTAATAAAGCCGAGTGCTTTCGTCCAAGCTAATGTTTTCTTATTCAATATCTCCCATCGAATGGGCCGCGATGTTGCGATAGTAAATTTCCAGGAGGTTTTATTTTTAGACGCGTAACCTCCTCCGAACCTTAAACCTCTCAACCGGGGACTAATAGTCTCGATTTTGGTTACTATAAATACACACGTTTCGCGCAACTTCTAAAAATATAACAACTCGAATGGACAGGATTTTTTCTGACGAATACATTCATCTTTGTATCCTTTCGAGGATAAAAACTATATTCTCTGTCTGCACATTCGTACCCTTAATGTAGTACTTACCTTGCCTTATTTTACTCAGTATTCCTTATTTTTCGTTCAAATAATTATCCGAAAGTTACAAAATATACGGAGTAAATACGAGTAGAAAAGCTTGATAAGAAAAATTAACCGTGATTAAATTTATTTTAAGAAGTTCCTAATATGCACCTGCGAAATCTTTCTGAACGTCAAAAGCTGGGCGATAAGTCGTTGATAATAGACTGCCATCGTTCTTTTCTTATTAAGACCATCGTTAAAACGCGGAGTTCAGAATTCTCCCGTGGCTACGCCACTGCTCAATTTAAACCCGAAGATTCATCGACTTCGTAATAAATCCCCTCGCGAGGAACAACCATTCTTTGGTCATATTACTTCTCGGTACTCAGCTTCCACTCGTGCTCCTGCCACTGAACAGCGGAATATCGTACCTCCCTTTTTTTCTCCCAAAAGTTTCTCTCATACAGTCTTCACAATGTTTCATAACCTTCCCTGGGATTACGAGCCAGCAGCGGTCGTTGCATAAATCATTTTTCAAATATTAACTCGAGCCCGCTAAAAGGAGTAGAAAAGTATCGCGCCCCTCGTATCGCGTCTCCTCGCGCAAATTCAGAAGCGCGCCCCGTCCCTCTAATAGGTCTATTTGTCGAAGACATTCTGCCCAAAGAAAATCGATGGGGATGCAAATTTGGCTCGGCTCTTGATACACGTGTACCGTTAATGGGCTCTTGTATCTATCAACGCGCAACCACGTTACTCCATCTCAATCCATTATGGACGTATAATGCGCTCATTAAAGCGGCATTCCTAGGTATAAGAATAAGGTTAAAGCAGTGCACTTCGATCGATTCTCGAATGTCAAAGATCGCGTAAACTACTTTGAATTTGATTAATTACGAGCTTTCCCTCGTTAGACACCAGCCTTTCCGCCTTTTTACTCAATTCCCGACTCCCCCTTTGAAAATCAGCAACACACGCATGTGCGAGTCGGAGAAGGAAATTTGGGTCGAGATACAAAGCGGAGCGTGAGAAATCGACGC
The DNA here is from genome assembly GCA_038496175.1 of Ampulex compressa. Classification (NCBI taxonomy): domain Eukaryota; kingdom Metazoa; phylum Arthropoda; class Insecta; order Hymenoptera; family Ampulicidae; genus Ampulex; species Ampulex compressa. Next base: position 300,127 of record JBCFXI010000093.1, on the reverse strand, counting down.
TACCTTTAATTACTCTCTATAACACGCTAATCTCGTGTCAACGACTGTATCGTATTCCTCGAATATATCATATAATCGATCAGCGCTACTACGCGTATCCAAACACGAGCCAAAAGTGGTAGCGTGCATTTTGGATATTCGATAGCCTATGCTTAAGATCCTTTGTCGCAATCCTACAACTGGAATTTAAGCCTTCGCGCTCCAAAGAGTTTTATTTCTTTCGCGAACAGGAACCCAGATTCGAATTTATACTCGAGTTCTATCGCAAAGTATACATACTACCATCGATGGAATGTTCGAAAGAGGTTTTTCTTCAGAAGAGACAAACAAGAGAGCCGGGGATTTATCAGATTCGGGTGTACGAATCTCGCGAATTATCGGCCGAGGAAAATACACTGTCCACTCGACATAGGAGCGCAAAGGGTTGACGTGCGCCAATACGATACCAAAATCAGGTGGCGCGTCTTCGAGATTCTCAGATCGGGCCTGCATTCGAAGCGCACCTTCGCGGATCAGCGGTGCGCTTCTGCAGCCACGTGCGATCCCAAAACGAGGCTCGTGATCTACGTACGCCTTGAATAATATATTTCCAGGGTGCAAGAGGAAGAGAGAGAGAGAAGGAGGAGAGGAGAGTAAGAAAGGGAGAGGAAGAGAGAGAGAGATGGTTTAAGGTGGGTCGAGGGTGCGCATCCCTGGTCGGCAGGGTTTCATCGACCAATCGGGGTTGGGGTGGAGCTTAAGCTGTACGACGGCGTCAGCACCTTTTCGCTCTTGTGGAGGCCTTCCTGTGTCTCACCTACATTCCCTCCTCTCCTCCTCCTCCTCATCCTCCTCTTCCTCCGCCCCTCCTCCTCCTCGTGGCATACACACTTAGCAGCTTTTCCAAGGCCCTCGCCGATGCCACTGCCGCTGCCGATCAAAATCAGCGATACGTGCCTCTTCTTCAAGCATTTCCCGCGTTAACCGATATTTTCGGCCGCAGACACTTTTGCCGCTTCCTTTCGGCTCCATTTCCGTTTTGCTGGCTGCGCCTGAATTACGATCCGCGCACGATCTGGGGCGAGGGGAAATAATGGGCACAATGGAGCGATCGCGCGTCCCGATACTCTTCTCCGTCCGAAGGTTCGTTTAACTTTTGGCACCGATCGATGTTATTAGGTCCTGTCTGCGTGGAGGATTAAAGGATGCATCGAGGTTTTCGAGACTTTTGTAGGAATGTGCGCGAGGAAGAAATTATGCATTAGGAGTAGGAATAGTCGAATAATGCTGTCCACCATCTTTGGTTTTTTTTATACGATGTACTGCAAATGTACTGTAATCCTGGTGGTTCGGAGTTCATCTTAAAGAGCGGGTTGTAAGCCAAATGACCTTTGCGATCGATGCTGTATGATGTATGATAAAAAAATTGGTCTGGTATTATCAAGATATATATAGTATTATATTATTATATAATGATGTGTAAGAGTCCTGCCGTTAAAGCGGCCAGGTTATACCTATGAGCGAAACTAGGCTACCAGGAGGATACCCTGGAAAGACGATCAAACTCGAGAGTTTTTATTATCTATGCATAAAGAGGTAGTGATTTATCCGTCCTCCTCCCTCGTTGATATGCGCCTGGCGGCCTTTCGAGGTCCTTATCGGGGCTACAGCTGCCGTCGATGGGAATCGGAGTCACATATGCGCGATAACGCCACCGGAATCCAAAGTTCGCTCGTAGCGCTTTTAACCGAGCCGATACTTTCTCCAATTAGCGAATAATCGTCTTTCCCAAGTTCCTGGGAAAGCCAGCTCCGGAATTTTCCTCGAGGAGCACCAAGGGGGATACCTCAGCGATATATTTTAGTTTTACCCCATTGCCGATAATCCTCGCACACTCGCGCCCTCCTCGATTCTCCTTAAAAGTTTTTCGAAAAGGCTATCGGGCTTTGATCGCTGAGTGCCTTAGAAAATTCCACGGTTCTCTCTCTCTATCTCTCTCCCCCATTTTCCTTTCCCTCTTTTTTTACACCTTTTGAGCAAATCCTTTGTGGTTTTCGTTATGCCACCGCAAAGGGCCACGAGGGCCCTTCAATCCTGAGGAACAAATGCCGCAGTTTATGGATTAATTTCCAGCCGGAGCAATGCGTGGCCGGCTTTCGGTTTCGAAAGGAGATTTTTTTTCGTCCCTACAACGCACTTCGTGCAACTTCGGCCGCACTCGGCTCTCCTCGTTGTATTACACAAAGAAGGTAACTTGGGTACATAAAAGGGGAAAAACAGTATTCGAGAAACTTCTGGCGAAGATTTGAGGCCGTAAACGCTTCGTAAAATCGCAGAAATGGGTGGTCGTAATTCAGAGAGAGCATTATTTACAATAGGGAGAAGAGGGCTCCCGCTCAAAGGGAACGTACGTACGTCATTTTTGGTCTCGTTCTTGCGATAAGTGGTACGCGCTCTCGAAGCGTACGCACACACGGCCACCGATTTCTGATAGGCGCTCTGCGCGATACAAGCGCGCGAGTGCTTGGCCCCGGGAGGAAAATATAACCTGTATTAAATTTCCTTTACAGACCAGGCTTTAAACGGTACTCAACTGGAGCACCTGGTCGCAAAGTCCACGAATGCCTGTGAGTACCAGCTTAAACTTACATTATACATTATATTTCGCTTAAAGCGTGCCGCGAAATTCAATCGCTTTCATATTTATTCGAGCGTGCTGGCCGCGGTGGAAAAAGCGCAGCGATAAAATCCCGCACTTTCGTCGAATGCAGTGCGATTCTTTCGAGGAGGAGCCACGAAGTGTACGTACGTACGTGCGGTTCTCGGATAAATCCCAATAATAAGCAACAGCTGCTCAGAGATTCGTGGTCGCCGCGAAGAACCGTAAGGACGGAACGTCGAGGGCTCAAATTGAATCTCGCGCGTACGTTCGACTCGCGTTCCTCCCCCTCTTCACTCCCTTTCTTTTCCCCTTTGGCCGCGACTACCTTCGTTATATTCCTCGTCCCCATTCGTCTCTGTCGGCCCTTTTCCTGGGCGACTCTGGACGCCCTGGAGAGAGAGAGAGAGAAAAAAGAGAGAGGGAGCAAAAAGGGGGAAGGAGTAATGACGAACGCCTCGGTCGCGTCGGATTTCCGCCCGACTTTCTCGATTTCGCGGCCACGCAGAAAATCCCCCTTCGGACTCCTCGCTGGCTTTTCCAGCCGCGGCCTTCCGCGCCTCATTGTCGAGCGGCTTAAAAGGAAGCTCCTACGACTGTACGAGGGGCAGTAGGTGAGTTGGAGAGAGAAAGAGATAGAGAGAGAGAGAGAAGAGGACGATCGTACAGCGCGATTCGTTACCGTAGTCTCGATCGTCATTGTCGTAGCCATCGAGGGACTCGATCTGCAACCCCCTCTGTCGAGGCCCCGCGAACTTCTGCTCCATCGTTATCCGCCTGCCTGTTAATGAGAGGTAGATACGCTACGACCCATTTTCACGATTACAAAGGATCTCGTGATTTGTGAGCGGTTACCTGATACACGTTCGCGAGAGGAGGAGTTTCAGGAGTTTAAAGGAGTTTTAAGGAAGCTCGAGTGAGATCTGAAGAGGTATACGCGCGTCCGTTAATGTGGACGATGACGGATCGTCGAATTGGATTTCAACATCGAATCTATGGTGGATCTTTCTATTTAGGACCTTTCGTTTATTCAGACATCGATGTGCGCGTAGGGTCGAACGAACCTCGAGGAGATGACGTTGATCTTTCCCCGTGGATATCCCTAACAAACGAACAAACTTGTACTTCCCTCAAAAAGCCTGACTCGCGGATTTAAAGCACCGCAAGCGTCACTTCTGAAAGCGGGTATCGTTCACTCGATTCAAAAGCGCCTCTTTCTCTTCTGGCACTTCGCTCGCACACATCTATCCATCTTACCTCGAAACCCTTTTGAGGCCAGGGCGCGGCCGAGGGTGTCTCTTATCTCGTGTTTCTCCGGTTTTTCACTCCGACCTCGTGAAATATCGCGCCGTTTGTCATCCGCGGTACGAATCGGCCATTATCTTTTAAGAACTGGATCCGCGCTGGACGAGGGAAGAAAAGCGAGGATTAATCCGTACACGCGCTTCTCCGAAAGACATCGAAAACATGGAGAATTTCCAGGAAACGTGGATTTCGCAAAACCTACGCCCCATCCGTCGAACCGCATAGGCTTCAATATTTTCGGCCCAAATTCGAGAAGGATTCTTTTTGCTTTCCCACGATTCTATATTCCTAGAAATTTTTTCCTCGTCAAATTCGGAGCTCGACGAATTCACGAAATTTTTTTCACGCGCGTTCTATTTTCCCCTCCTCCTCCCCCAGCGCGGCTCGTTGCATCGACATTCGAGGCGATCGAATGAAAAGTTCTCGGACACACCCTAATATTTTCCCTCGAAATCCTTTTTAACACTAGAACTACCAAACCAGACAAAATAACTTTGTTCCTTGAAAAAATCGTAGTACTTTATAACGATATATGTTTTGAAATTTTCCATGATCGTCATGCTGTATTTAGATCATCATTTTGATTTACTCAAATTTCCTCTTACTCTCCCCTCTTTTTTTTAAAGATATATGTGGTGTTCTAAATATACTCAGAAAGTGGCTGGTAGTTCTAGCGTTAATTCCGGCCTCGAAATTCCCTTAGGACAAAATGCCTCGTGAAAAATCCTATTCCCATTCCGCGGTGTCTCCTCGTCGCCATAGGTAAAGCATTAGCGGCGATAATCGCGCGACTCCCTGCTCTCGGTTACACGGGCCGCATCTGACCCGAATCGGCGATTGTTGTTCAGCCGCGAGCAATAAATTCGTGGGGGTAGCAGAGGCGAAACCGGGTCTGTCTCCTCGACCCAGTTCCTGCGCAGATTATACGCACCCGATACCAACACTTCGCCCCCGGATAGGTGTGTCCACCGCCGAAATCGCGGCTCCTCCAACATCGAGTAACGAGCGGCTGAAGGGGCTGGGCAAACCTTGGACAGGTCGATCTTCGATCCATCGCCCTCCAGAAATGGCCCGAGCAAAATTCTGATATTCGTCTGGAGAACGAAAAAGGGATTTATCATCCTGCGACTGGATACTTTTTTTTTTAAGTATTTTTTAACTGATACGCATTTGCAGATTTTATAATGCGCGTTTCTTTGAGGTATGCTTTAATTTCGACATATGGCTCGCTTCGACGTGGATTGGATATATTTGCATTGTGATTTATGGAAATAAAGAATCTGTGAAAATTTAGCTGCTCGTAGTTGAAGATACCTTTGTTATGTATGCATAATTGGTTTAGCTGTTCGAAGATGATTTATGGGCGGAACAAATGTTATGTCTCTACGCTTGATATTATGGTTGCTCGGTTGAAGATCTAACGCTTAGGGCGAAGTGAGATACGTCGAGCCGCGATATATTACGCGATGTTACAGGTGTACATGTTGCGCGGCAAGATTGGGAGGTATTATCTCGAGTGTTTCATTCCTGATATTATAACGATCTGGCCTGGAGTGCATTGTTTCTGGCTGAGCTTAAGGGCATCGAATAAAGTTGCACCGAGTTGAAGTGGTATTAGGTAGAAAATTCCAGAAGGTTTATTCCACGCCGTGGAACGTCGAAATGTCGAAACTTAACTATTCTCAAATGTCATCGGGCCGAATTAAGGAGCTTGGAGCCTTAAACGCCTAGCGCCTTTTGTCGTGCGCTTTAACGTATGGAGCATAACACACGTTCGAGGTATTTTATATTGCGACAGTGTCCAATTAGAAGGAAGACGGTAGCAATAATGGTAACGACACCGGCAGCGGCATCCAGAAAAGCGGGCCGTGACGAAGAGCGGCCCTCCTTTTTTCCTTTTCCTTCGTCGTCTGATAAATGAGGGCCACGGTAATTGATGGCGGCCGCCGTTTTATTGGCTACATTGCTTTTGTAAAGTGGCGCACGATGTGATGGATTAGCCGTGCCCGGTTTATCGACGTTGTCGGTGCGTTATCGAAATTGTTTCGGCCGCGGACGATTTTTCGGATGCTCGAAACCGACGCGCATTTCGAAATGCCCGTTCCCTCTGAAAAAAAAAATGAAAAAAAAAAACTCGTATCCCCCGCAATAACCATGCATCCACTTCGTTCGAATTTAAGCGAGTCCGAAATTATTGAAGACCCCGAATCAGAAAAAATGGAATAAAGCAACTCTTTGGCTCGGGTCGGCCGTTTATTTAATCATTCGCGCGCGCGTATACAGCAGAAATTTTCGAGGCGGGCGCGCTAAAAGGTTTCAACTGTTTTTCACGATTTTTCGCGGAACGACGTAAATTTTCTAAACGATACCAGCGCGAATGGGCCATTACCCGTGGTAATTTGATTAAAGCACGATCTCTGAGCGATTATTTAATGGGCGAGTGCGGTCCCGTATCGAGATTAGTATCGAGATAACTATAATGAACAAACGCAGCGATAGCGGCCCGCTCGTGCGCGCGGCCTGGGGGCGATAATCGATAAATAAATGTGGACGAAGTGCTAATTTCCCTCGTACGTTTATTAGCTTCCGCAATGAAATAGCGCTGTTCGTCGAGGGAGGAACCTGGCGGTGAGTAAACGAAGGCCATCGAGAAACGTCGGCGAAGCTTTCGGATTCGAAGATCGGTCAAAGCTTCAAAATCAAACGGGTTTGTGAATAATTCCAGAATGAAGTAAACTCGTAAGTAGGATAGACATTGGACGCGTCACGTTCGAAGAGGAAGGAGCTTTCTTCTCGAGCGGATGTCCTCCCTACTTTATTTAATTACACGAGTAAAATGTTTTGAGGCAAATCCCTCTTTTCTCTGTCTCTCTCTCTGTCTCTCTCTCTCTCTCTCTCTCACTTATAACACGCCTCGGTTCATCATTATTATATTACCCCTCGTTTAATCCCCTTTAGCACTCAGGAATATTTGCCCTTTCCTTTGGAAATATCTCTCACGAAATAGTTCTGTAGAAGGAGCCGTCCGAAAAGCTTTCCTCTTCGACGTATTAAATTGTCGAGCAGGTATTTGCGAGTTTTAGGCGCATAGAAGCACGTACCATTTCTTTTTTTTTTTTTTAATTAAGGAAATAAAAGGCAGTTATTCCCCGAAGCTTATCGTACCATTACAATTTCTTCCCCGAATCACACTGAAAGTATCGACTATCGAACGATACATAGCTCCCATGTTTGGATCGCGCAAATATAACCAAAATGGTAACCAAAGCCGTTGTTAAGTCAAATCGACAATTGCCGGAATGTATGGAAAAATTGAAGCAAAGTCGTGCATCAGCAAAATCCGCGATTACTTAGTTATTCGTGGCTGCACGCAGGAGTTTCTGTATTGACGAGGGACGGACAGGTACGATCGCAGATAGAGCACTCTCCGTGGTGCTCGATCGCACGGTAAGGCTTGCGGCGGTGTTAAATCAAACGATATCGGGCCACCTTATCGATTCACCCGAGATGTCAAGGCCACTTTCCATAATCATTCGGTATTACGCCGACAGCTGCGTGGGCATGTATCCTGGCCGCTCGGATAATCGCGAGAGCGTTAAACACAGCCGCGCGGCTCATTGGCCGAAACAACGCTCCGTTACGCCTAATTTCATCCCACCGATCGAATTGCTCCTGTGGAGCCGCTTAAAATCAAGAGGGACGTTTCGTCCGCGGACATTGTTTTTAACGATACGAATGCTTTGTTGGATTGACGATATAGGGTGGGCCTTCTACTGGTGCGTTTTTAAATTATAGGACATGGCAACACCGGTGTGATCGATTCGCTTGAAATTTCTCTCGAACTTTGAAAAAACTTTGAAGCTTTGAAAACAGCCGGTCAGTCTTTTCGTTATTAAATCGGAGACTCCAACCCTTCACGATAAAAAAACATTTTGTTTTAAATATCGATGCAGACTCATTTCATAGCGTTTTTAAGAACAAACTTTTAAATGGCCCACCCTATATAAGCGGGGAGGAAAGACGTAGCAGTCGAGTTGAGATGGAAATGAAATGCGCGCGTTTTAGAAATCCTCGAGTAGATATTTAATAAATGTTCGTTTATAAATGTCAATATCTTGTTATTATTCCGAATGAAATCACTTTTTTCGGTGCACTCAGATTTTTGAGCGACGCGTCGAGTGTTTAATTTTAACCATTGTTAATTCGCGAGAGTTGATCGATATGCAGCTTGACCAGACGTTTCGACGGTACGGTTTATCGTCCGATCGCGTCGTTGTACGAATTGTCCAGGAATAAACGCGTCGTCGCCGAATAACGAATTGGTCGAATGATTTATGCTTGGCTGTTTTTTTTTGTATTTTTTACGAGATAAGGAAGGATAAGGTAACCTTCAATGCGGGTTAACAAGCGCGCGAAGGTCCTGATTTAATTCGAAATTTGCGTGGTTCCGACTTAATGGTGTTCCTCGCGATTCCCCTCGATCCTCCTTTTTCCGGGAATTTTTTTGCGGCTCCGTGAAAGCATAAAATAAGATGCGGCGCGGATCTGCGTGAAATCACGGCGAAGACGAGGATGGGAGCTCGATGGAACGAGGTTTCGTTAAGGACCTTGGAATGGCCGAGGAATATTCTCGGGTTCGTATTCAGTATCACGTGCATATTTCGCCGGGGCTAGAGTGGCTTGTAAATTAGGAGCAGAAGCGCCGTCTAATTTAATGAAACATCGACGGTCCATCGATCGATTTCTGGCTCTCGTTATCGAGCCCGGAAAAATTTCTTGACGAACTCGACCCGATTAATAATATTATTATTTAATATATGCGATTATATTTATAATTAATACAATCATGTATACAATTAATAAAAATAGAGAACAAGGACAAAGGTTATAATGCATTTAGTTCGCTCGTTATAACGTTTCAACGTCATAAACCAATGTTATAATGTCATTATCGTGTTTTGAAGTTCGCTTCGAAGACACTAACGATCGACCAGAGAGATCGATTTTTGGCAGAATCGAGTTAACCTCACGGGACGTGCGGGGGATGCAATTAAAATAGGCGCACATCTGCGATGATGTTCCGTGTACAGTAAGGGGACTTCGAAGAGTAACCAACTTCGAGGGCTTCCCAATGGAATATTCGAAGAGAACGGCTCAATAATCTTAGGACAAGATATTGTTCCTTTCGTAACTTCGCGGGCAAACATTATATCCAAAGTTGTCCTCCCAGCATCGAGCGCCTGCAGATTTAAGTTCCCAAGTATCGAGTCAATTGGATCGACCTCCATGATATATCGCTCGTCGAAGATCATCCCGGAACTCTGTGGGAATTCCAGCTCTGCTTTCTTTCTTCCTCCTTCTTTCTCTTTTTTTTTTCTGATCCATTCCGCGGAAACTACGTGACTGAGCGCGAGAAGGCGGAATTTCCACCCAGCTCGAAATATATTCTCCGCAATTTTTTAAAGTGCTTCCGCGTAGGAACAATTTCCCAGGCCCTTTCTGCCAGTTGTATTCTCCTCGCTCGCACCTACCGGGCTCCAAAATTGGAACGGTGTGAAATTTTTAACCTCGGTTTTTTGGCCGAAATCGGGGGTTCTTTTTTTTTTCTGACGCCGCTTTGCGCGAAAACAATGTTTATGTCCGGGTTTTACGCGCAAAGCGAAAATACGATATTTGCATTACAGTGGAGAATTTTATATATCGACTGGAGCCCCACGTTAGAGGATTTCGGTGGGACGACATGTTTGCGATAGAATATATAATAAATATAGCGATAAATTCACGTCTATCCGGTTTGAGTTATACACCATTTTTTTTCACTTCCAGCTTCGGATATGAAGATGCATCTGGAATTTGAAAATATCATAAAAGTCTGGATAGATCCGAGAATAATAAATTCTCGGTGGTGTTAACCGTGATAATCTCTCTAAATCGTGAAAAAAATCAGAATTACAGTACACGCTCTGCCACGAAAAGCACGAAAATAGGAAACTTTAGACAGCGGGCTGTCTCGTTCCCAAGTGAAAATCTCAATTCCAGCGAAGAACGTGCCGGCGTTTCGCGAGCAGCCTCACGCTTGCCTTCTATACTCGCCAGGAATGAACCAAGGAAAGAATTACATCCGCCCTTTATATCCGAACTCGCTTCCCCCATTAGGCGCGTCGATCCACAAAGGGTTCGACATTCAACCCTTAACCCTCGATATCTTTTTCTCTTCGTAAAAATACCGTATCATTACGTAACTCTTTGTAATCGTTAATCAGGTTTGAACCCAGATGATCGTTTCTCGCGGGCATTTTTATATCCAGGACGAACCAACATGGCGGATGCCATGCAATCGGCACGCGTCGTTCTTCCACGATCGTGGAATTTTCCACGATTCGCAGCTACTTCCGAATTTAATCCGGTGTGAAACGTAGCGCCAAGGCTCACTCCCTCTCTCTCTCACTCTCTCTTTCGCATATACTCACTCGCTCGCTCGCCCACTCGCTCACTTGGCCTCTCTCTCCCTCTCCCTCCTGCTCTCTTTGTCGCGACAAAATGCAGGTGAATTATTACGACGAGGCGAGCATGGAAATATGAATCCGGAGCCGGGCTCCGTGAATTGCGAAATTGCCAGTGCCCGATGCCAGCCGCGGTGGACGTCATATCAACGGCTCGAGCGCGAATCGAGTTCGGCGGTCCTAAGATTGCCCGAGCTTATAACTCCATCCGCGATTATAAATTCTCCCATGATCAATCATTCCTCGAGAGGAGCCGTTCGTCAGCCAACCGGACCTTCCGCGTATTTAAAACGCCCCGATTTACCGCGAGGCCGTATCTTCTTACCGCCATACATATTCACCGCATTATCGGATATTTGCCGACTTAATTGCCTTGCCAGCACTTTCGGCGGCTTTATGCCACTCCAACGACCAGCAGCTTTGGGTAAGATTTTATCGAGTCGAGCCGATAAACAGCCGGGGATTAATCCCTTTACGATAGACGCCGAGTGTTTGGGTACACATCGTCGAGTCGAAAATCAGCCTCTACGAAATACCCAGTCTCGATACTCTCGCGAGTTTTGACAAGCCGTCCTTCAAAATGCTCGAACCATCGAGCGCTGTTAATGTTCCACGAAGGATACCTTGTTGATGTATACAAATCCAATATCCACGATTGGACTCGAATGTGGAGCACGTGGACGAGACAAAAATCGACACTCGTGGTACGCGATTTGGATGAGCGAATCACGATTATCGACCTTCTGGTCGCATCGCGGATTCCTTCCGCCAATTTGAATTCCCAGCCAAGGAGAAAATTGTCCTTCCTGGATGGATCTTGAGAAGGATTCTGACGCACTGCCTTTACGAATACGAGCCACGATCATCGTTCGTTTGGCCTAGACCTGATGTGGAGTACAGGACTCTGGAGTAAGGGGAATTCGAGGGGAATGAGACAGAATGCTCCTTGGGTCTCTCCCCTTGCTTCCGCGAGATTCGAGTTAACCTCGCGCCGGGGAATTTGCATTTTTCATTAAGACCGAATTTGCGTAATGCACCGTCGTAGGCATAAACGAATATGACGATCGACAAGCCGCCGATCGCTTCGCACGCTTGCACAATTAGCATTCAAATTTATAGGTCAACGCGCTCGTAGATCGTATAACACTCCTCTATCAGGCCCGCCTTATCTTGGCGGCTGATTGTTCAGCGCTTAGGAGATAAGATCGGAATTACAAGTGGTTCGTAAACATTATCTAAATTTATGGAGAGAGCATCACTCTGGTATTAAACGCGTACCCCCGCTTATGACGATCTTTCCTCTCTAGCGCTAACATCGTAAACGAATGGAATCTCCCGTTTGATTTATTCTTTACAGCCTTTAATCCGCTCTTACTTAAGAATTACGAAATCGATGCATGAAAACCGCCAATTGTTTCGTACTATTTAGAAGCGATCGTAGAACGAGCCAATGCTGGCCCCAAGTATACCACGCAAATGCACAGGAAGGATCTCACTCCGGTGATTTTGCTCTAACCGCCGGATCTTACATTTCTTATGAGCTCGATTAAATTAGCATTGGCCGATCGATCCTCGGGCTTCCGACGGATCTCGAATTACCGGCCCCCGCTCCAGGCAAGGCCCTCCGAAATAGCGAGCGCGAAGTTCATTGCCGACGATAGCCCACCACCAGCGGCCGGAGAGCCTCGCGAGTTTAAACGGACCTTAACTGGCGCACGGCACGCAATTTCTATCCTAGACCTTCGCCTATCGAACGATCCAGCGGCACGATAATTGCGCGGATAGAGCCACGGTGGTGTGGCGAATAGAGTATCGGACAAGGCGCTACAACGTGCTGATTTGCGATCTCTACCATAACCGTAGATTCCAAGCCTAAGGACTAAGTGCCAAAACGTGCGTTGACATATTTCCAACGTAATTTCTGCCTAATGATGCCACGTTTTTTTTTTGCTACGAATCCGTGGAAATTCTTATACCGCCTCTCTTCGATCGATGGTTATTAGTAGGATGATATTCGCTCGCTAATATACAGTAAGAGCAATCGCGTGTAAGGCGTATGGATGCACTATCGGGGGCTTGACAGATTCGAGCGAGCGACGCGGTCCGATCGATCGTGCAAAACTGCATGAAAGTGACGTCGATTAACGATTTTTCTTAGAGAGCGGGGCGTGGCAGCAACACCCTGACCGACAATCCCCTCGCGCCTGCCGGTGGGGTAAGGCCCTGAACTGGATCGAGGTTCATTGTCTGTGACCTTACCTCGCCTCCCGTGTAGCCTTATTCATAAATGCAGGGGCCTCGATTGTTAACTGGCGGCAGGCATGCGATCCGCGATCCGCCCACGCCCTTCTCCTTTCGGTCCTCCGTTCGGCTTAAGACCGTCGAGTGCAAGAAAATACACGGAGGAACTACGCTGCTGTAGCGGATAAACGCTTGAGCTTCCACGCGGAAGATACGTGCTGCGAAATTTCTGAGTAGCTGGAAACCGTCGCTCTGGGATACTTTTCCGTGTTACGCGGTTGCCATGGTAACCGAGGTGAATCGGGATCCATTGGAAAACAGTGGGTCCAATGACTTTGGCAGTCGTTGTCGAAAATGAAGTCAAACGAGTGCTGCTGATATCCTGGAATGCCTTAATACTCGAGCGTAATGTTCGATATCGAACCAAAGAGTCGAATAAATGTCAGTAATATTGTTTAACAAATTTTATTTAACGATATCTATTGTTAATGGATGGTATATAATGTAAAACACGGAATAATGAATTACGCACAGTACAACATGTATGGTTTAGAATATAAATTATTGAACTTATTAGTATCCATTGTCGAGTAAAGAAGTACGGAAGTAGTATCAGGTTCGCACCTCGAGTTAGTACTCGGGTGTGGATTCGAGTCTTGTTCTCCCGTAGTACCTTTTGCAACATGGTACTTGAGGCTCCTTTCCGAACACAGTACTCGAGGACTGCTCTCAGACCCAATGGCCTCACTCTGAGGCCATAATTGCTCTATGCACCAAAGTGTTCTCTTGGCGTGCCGATCGAACGATAGAAACGCCGCGAGTACCGCCATTTTCGTCAAATTAAAGGCTCCCTTACGCTTCATTAAAACTTTACCGCGAAAATTTCGCTGTCGCCAATTTAATCCTCCCCATCACGCCACTACGCGAATCAAAGGCATGCCTAAAAACACGGCACCTCGATCGATTCTTACAAAGAAACCTTGTCGATCCCGATACATCCTCGATAGAAAAATCATTCTCACAGCTTTGCCTCGATAATCTCGGTTATCGTCAATTTCTTCGCCAAAAGACCGGCGATCGGTAGTGGTTATTAATTTATCGCTCTCGTCCATTTTTCTTTCGCGCCGTGGCGTCGAACAAAATTCATCCGAGGATCGTTTTTTCCCCGACCGCCCCGATAAATCTCCCTTTAAGGCCGCATAAAACGCTCCTCTTTTTCCGTGGAAAACGGAGGCACGAATTGCGACGGCGTCGTAAAAACTGGAACGGGCACTGATATACCGTGCGCGAGCGTTAAACCCGATGTACAATTTCGTCCCGATATTCGCATAAAAACCCCGACGTTCCGCGCGAGTTAATCTCTTCCTTAACGCGCCGATGTAAAACTGGCGCTTTAGCGAGGCTCTGGAATATGACCGCCCGGGGCCAACTGGAAATGAGACGATCGTGAATGCTCCTGCGATCCGTGGACTCCTTCCTGCGCCACTTGCCGCGTATACGGAGAAACTTTCCTCGCTGTTCTATCGGGAAATTTGTCGCCTGAGAATAGAAATCTCGCGTTTCCAGCGGCTAGCGAGGAACAGCTGCGAAGCGTGTGATTTTTATTTCAACGCTCGAAATGAGGCGCCTTTAAAAATCACCTGGTGGTTTTGCAACGATGTGATTATTCGTAATTTTGACTCATACGCCTGGACGATTATAAGGATGTATCGATATTTCTTTGTTCGTTTCCTCGAGATATGTACCAGGTGTACTTAAATATTTCCGCAAGGTGGCGAGTAGTTCTGTCGTTGATTACTGGATGCTTATTATTGAAGTTGATTATGAGTGTTAAGAAACAACCTGCCTTGTCACCAGCGGAAGAATTGTCGGAGAATTTTAATGATCGTCGCGCGGCGATGATTGTCCCGAAAATTCATCGTGCATTAATTATGCTTATTCCACGATCGCGAGGATGATGGATTGCGAGGAAAGGAATGAATAGCCGGTGCGCCAGAGCGTAAGGATGGAAATTTACATCGGCGATATCGCCGCGCTCCAATTTGAGCCGAAACAAAACGCGATAAGCGTAGGATCGTGTAGGCGCAACACGCCGCATCATTCTCATAAAGCTTGGTTTCCGTTTCATTAAAACATTCGCGAGCGAGTTCCGCCTCAACGCCACCGTCGAATGGAATATTCCCGCCGTAGTTTTTGTGGAAACCGTGACAGAGACCTTGAGCTCGCGACGATGCGGTTTGGCTATCGCGCACACCCGCGTGCACCGCATTGTGCGCTTCGCATTTTCCAGCGAGCGCTTTGTTCCCTCGCGGAACGCCGTCGAATGGGAAAAAGGTTCGACGCGTTTGCGATTACGAGGAGATTTTTAATACCTTCAGCATCGCCCGATTACGATAAGAAAAGGGTTTCGCGTGAGCAAAACTCTGGTTATATTTAGCGTTATGTACACAACGATGTTGGATACCCGAAGAAATGTTTATATTCATAATTTTATCGGTTTAACTCAAGGTTTCATGTTAATAACGTGCCCTGACACGGCATTTCTCGAGGCACTCGGGCAAAGAACATTCGAGTGGGAAAAGTCCATCAAACCGTGCGAGCGTGCGTTTCAAGGGAGAACCTGTAGGCTTACATTCCCGGGGAACAACATTTTTGAAGGTAAACTCCGACTCGAGGAACTTCCTCGAAGATCCCTCTGTCCTTCTTCATTGCCAAAAGCCCCGGAGGAACGTCAATTATTTCCTCTTCCTTTCGCTCGGAAGAAGCTAGGATTTCTGTACATCCGACGCTTTCGCTTTATGCGTTCCCTTTTTTTTACGACTCGGCACAAAAGACGCTCCCCGCCGCTTTGTCGATGGCGGAATCGATGGTCCCCGTGTTGTAACGAGGCCGCCGCTTGTTTCTCGACGGCGAGTTTAACAGCCGGGCAAACGCGCAAGGAACACTGTCGCCATTGTAAAGCACGGCCTGTATCGCGACATTAAAGCACCGTCAATGGCCACGGGGGCCCCTTTGTCGTGGGTGTAATTAAATCGGCCGCACTGCCCCTCGAACCGCCTCCCGTCCCAAACTTGCCAGCCCTGTTTCCAAATTCCGAGGCTTGGGAAACGATCTAACGATCATGCCCGTCGAAGGGCCAGATTTACGATCAGGGCCGATAGTCGAATTTCCCGAATCCCTTCTCCTCTCGAATGTTCCGTCCATTTCGGAAATTTGCAGTACAAGTTTGTTATGCGAGAACAAGCATCGTACAGAAGCCATTTTTGCTCTGACGAATACAGTTGCCAATTATGGTTTTTGCGCGTAGCGATGGTTGTCCTATTTGAGTCTTTGAACTCGAATTCTGGCTGTACTATAAAACACTGTAATTCACGAGAAGGTAAAGAAAGTTTTCTCGTTGCCGTGGCAGGTCAAGAGATTACCGAATATCCGGGGAAAAAGAATCGATATCGCTCATAAGAAGTTAAATGAAAAAGTCAAGGTACGGTCTGAAAGTTCTTTAATTTGCGGAGGTATAGTAACGGTATATGGCACATCCTCATGGTAATAAAAACAACGCGAACCGCTGTACAGTACAACTGAACAGTCGTCTTTACAAACAACGAGTGACTTACTAATTATAGGAAAAAAAAAAATTAAGCTCTTCAAATCATTTTCTATCCTACGCCAAGTGGTCCTAAAGCAAAGATTAAATTTATCCTATTTCTATGGAAAATTCAGCCCCGCTTTCCCTTCCTCGGTGGGTTTACCCTCTTTCGTATTTATCCTCCATAGAGACGCCCTTGGTTTATTTTAGTGATTTGCCCGTTCGTTAATAAAATACCGCGACAGAAGCACGATCGAGGAACGACGGTCGGTTGGCGCTGTAAATTCATGAGAGCCCCTCGCCAGCGAAAGGACCGAGCCGACGATAAAAGAAAAGTGGAAATAACCGCCTAACCAAGCCGAAAATATAGTTGTAGTTCGACGCCACGATCTACGTCTCCATGTTCCTTTTTCATCGACACTTAAGCCCACGACAAATTCTTCGATTTACACTAATTCGCTGATTCGCGTCTACCCTGGCAATTCGCCTCCACGCTTTTCACCCAGATCTTCACTTCGGACTCACGGTAAGGATATATGGAAAACGAACGAGGGATTAAAGGTACACAGTTCCACAGTTCGGGGGGGATTTTTCGATCGCCATCGGGCTTATATAGGGGAACGAGTAGGTTAGAGCATGCAGATAATCCGAATGTCGATAAACCGGCCGCTTCGATTTTGTCTCTTTAATCCGAGATTGTTTCTCGCTAACGGACGACAGTCGATGGAGTCACGTATGCTCCATCGTGGGCCGCGTTACCGAAACCGATGGTTTCCGACTTATCTCCGATCTCTTCTATCGTCGACACGCTCGATATCCACAGTGCCGTAAATAAATATCGAACCGCGCTGAATGCATCCGTCACGACTCTTCCTTTTCAAAAGGCGAATAATCATAATTGTAATGGACACGTTGAATATCCGTGCCACGGATATTTCTCAATATCGAGAATTTCATGCCGATACCGTACTCCGCGTTCTGTAATATTTCTTTGTGTACCTGGTAAATGCATTATCATAAATGAAGAAGATCCCCATTATCGCTTATCAAAATCTTGTCTTTATAAAAATGATAAATAGCTTGTATCAATACGCTTCTATTTTTTTTTTTTTATTTCATAAGTGCTTGGACGTGTAATTGAACGTGTTCGATGTATTTTTGAAATATTGCGCGCCAAAGTCTGAGTAGGTTTCGAGTGGGAAAAAAGTGGCATGTCTTACTTTCGAGAAATATCGAGGTCCTCGAGAATACGACGAGGAGCGATTCGATCGCTGCCTTGGTCCTAAATGCACGCGATTATTGCGCAGAGGGACGCCAAATGAACGGACCTTTGTACATGAAACGCGTCGTCAACTGAAAAGAGATCCTCGTTGCAATCAGCGATGAAAACATCGTACGAGTGGCAAGGCCGATCGTTAAATTAAAGTTAGAGCAGGATGAATCGTCGCCTTCTGACGGTCGTAGGAGCGTACACTTACTTGCTTGGCATGCACGTTCATTTGGATTAGCGGGTTTCTTTTTATAAGAATCCGTTCAAGCGGAGATACGAAGATCTCGTGTCTTATAAATAACATTTCTATACGCCAAAGTGTCATTTAAACTGTCCTACTTGCGGGAATAACAGAGTGTCAATGCAGCTAGCGGATATTTATTATGTTTTAAGAGAGCTTAGACGTACTCGTGCTTGTTCCAAGTTTCGATCTTCACTAAATTTTTCTCTTACTCGGATATTTTCTTTTAACCGATTGTGCAAACGAAATTACTGTTTATGCGCTTTACGTCCCCAGATTCGTGTCGCCCGAATTGATATTTTTTTCCAATTTATATAATATTTTTAAAGAGTTCCGCTTTATCCGAATTGTCGTATTGCCAATAATGGAAAAATTTGTATTTCTAAACTGAGCTTTCGCTCGTGAGTGGTAACGCTGTGGGAAAAAAAAGGTCATCCAGAACACTTCGCGGAATTAATTCTTCGCCTTCCGTCACGATTGAAATGTCATCGGTGAAATTGCAAATTTCGCGATATCGAATGTACCTTTGTGCTTCAAAATTCGTAATTTTTCAATCGCCATATTTGGTCGAATTAATTTACGAATCTAATAAAGTTTATACGTCTAAGCCACGAGTATAAATCGCGGAATAAGATGATTTGTATATCATCGTATCTTTCGGGTATACCCATCATCGCACGTATTCACTGTCAGTCTTATTTTCTGGCATATATGATAAACTGCCGAACGAAATCATATTTATCACCGACGTCTCGAAACGTACATTCGAAAATCGTACGTCATTTCCGGAAATTGATCCGACGTCTTCTTCCTCGGCTGGCAATTTTTCGCGATATCGACATTTATATTCATTGGTTTGGTTGAAAATTTCTCTGGAAGATGCCGCGGAGCTATCTTGGTTTCCTCGACTTTACGATCTCGTATAACTTCGAGAAAAAGGAAAAACCTCTTCCATCTTCTCTCTAAGGCAGGGCTATATATTTAACCGAGGGGCTGAACGTCAGGGTTTGTCCCGCTGGTTGTCCCTTGGGGTGTTTAACGTTTAAAAATCCACCCATTTGTGTCGACCAGCTACTATCGGAGGGTGTTCTTAAAAAAAAAACATTCCACCGTGAATTTTATCGTCCAAATCCATCACTGACAATAGTAATATTTGAATATTATCTTTATCGACGACCTCTTATCGCCATGACCTTTTTACTCGTAGTAATCGATATTAATAAACAACGAACAAGGTAAATGTAAAATTCGATCTTTGATAATATTAAAAAATGACTTTCCCAAATAATAAAGTAAGCCATTTCTTGCTTAATCAATATGTACCTCCCCTTCGATACACCGAGCATCCCAGTAATCGTCATCCAAACATCCAAAACCTACTTTCGACTATCCCAAAGACCGACGAGGAATATCCGCCCGCAAAAATCGTCGCTCCAAAATTCCAACAGCCAGCGGCACCACCACCACCACCAT
Source organism: Ampulex compressa (assembly GCA_038496175.1). Classification (NCBI taxonomy): domain Eukaryota; kingdom Metazoa; phylum Arthropoda; class Insecta; order Hymenoptera; family Ampulicidae; genus Ampulex; species Ampulex compressa. Next base: position 280,870 of record JBCFXI010000093.1, on the reverse strand, counting down.
ATCGTCTCCGCACCCCTCAAAAATCTCACGAAAAATAAACCTCCTCCTCCAGTCCATCAAGCCATCCCACATCGGCACCCGCGGCCCAATGAAACCCAAACGCGGCGGTCTCAAAAATCCGCTGGATCCATCCTCGCGCGGCAGGAAGCACCGCTCGAAAAGTCCCATCGCTCACCGGTGGGGACACCTTTTTCAAGGGAGCCCCGAAAAATGGCAGGGAAAACGATCGGTCGGCGGGGCCAGGCCCGAGCGTGGCGATGACAGCGGGAGTCACGCCACGTTCGGCACGCGCAGCGCCAAACGTGCACGTAGGTGGTCGATATATACGTGCACGTAGAGTCGGACAGAGAGAGAAACTCCTCGCGGGCAGCGAAAGGGGTGGGGGAAGCTCGGCGAAGGATGGAAATAGCGCGAGGTTGGGGAGGGAGCGAGAGAGGTAGGAGGAAGCGCGCGGCGGGCGGGGAGGGGCGGGGCGAGCGAGTGGGACGAATGGGCGCGAGGAGGACGGTTGCGAGGGAGGAGGGAGAGGGGGGGAAGGAGCGAGTGAATGAGCGTGGGAGCGAGAGAGACGGCTGGAGAGGAGGGGGAAAGGGAGGGAGCGAGCGAGCGAGAGAGAGACGGAGAAAGAGAGCGAGATGGAGGGAGGGAGGGAGCGAGAGAGCTCCTAACGTGCCGTTAGCGGACGAAGCAGTGGGGTGGCAGTGTGGGTGGCGGTTAGGCGGCGGGTGGCTCGGTCGGGTGGCGGAGGTAGCTACCCGGTGGGTAGTAGTAGGTGCGCACCCTACGCGGATACCAGGTGAGTGGGGCAGAGGCCAACCCCCGGGACAAAACGCGAAAAACCACTTGTGCGTCTCCGTCCTGGCCGCTGGTGTCCTTCCGCCGTGATCCTCCAGAATTCTCGTGTCGCCTTCTTCCTCCTCCTCCTTCTTCTTCGTCCTGCTCCTTTAGATCGCCTCTCTTTCTCGCTCCTTCCCTCTCTCTCTATCTCTCGCTCCTTATAACTCTCTCTCTCCCTCCCGCGTTCTCCTCGAGGAAAAGGAGAGGCTCTCCGGGTGCGATCGCCGAAGCGGAAAGATCGGAAGACGAGGGATCGAGCTAGATCCCCTTGGACGCTCCGACGACGGACATACTGGGTGAGTGTGGGAGCTGCCAAGTCGCGGGACGGATCGGGGGAAGTCGCTTGTGCGTCTCGAACAACGGTGCCCAGATTTGCTCGCGTCGTTTTCCCGGTTCTTACACCTCCTCGCTGCTTTCGTGCGAATTACAATCGAGATAGTGGAGGGGTTCGACGGAGAGGAAGAATCGAGGTAAAGGACGATGCATTAGATTCGATCCTCTTGGATACTCGATCGAGTGATAAAGAATGAGCGAAGCAGGGATCGAGTCCTGGGAGAAATCTGGAAAAATCCTGCTTCCTCCGCTCGTGTTCTCCGTGTGGCTTTCGTTCTTGCGCCTCCTGTATCCTCCTTAAAACGAGAAGTCCTAGCAGTGCGATCGACGAAAAGATCGAGGTGAACCTGGCTAAATTCCGGCTAAGGATCGGGAAAGGTTCGCTTCCGTGTTCTCCAACCTTGCTTCTCCTCGCTCTCGCGTCGTATTTCACCTTATCCCCTGGTCGTAACCGGTCTCTTTCACGCCATTCCCGGGACAAGGTCCTCTCGAGGGGATCGACGGAGTCGAAGGATCGTGACGAGGGATCCGGGTGAAGTATCGCGGCCTGACTTCTTCGGTGGCTCGACAGGCGGTGGGATCGCGAAGAGTGGCCCCCTTCATCGATCGGCCGTTCCAGGCCTACCCGGGGCCGACCTCAGGCCTCCTCGATCCTCGATCGCGCCGATCCAAAGCTTTGGACGAAGGTGCGCATGAGAGACGAGGTCCTCCTCGATTGTTCGATTCTGGATTTCTAGATATGGATTTTTCGCGCGAGCAAAGGATCCTGGAGGAGACGCATTAATCCTGAGGAAATTGACCGGAGGTCGAGAAACCGAATATTGGGAGGAACGAGATTGCTCGATTCCGCGATACTTTGTACTTTTTAATTCCCTTTGGCACGAAGACATTTTTGGCTAGAGTTCGATGTCAACGGACGTGCGGTACATCGGGTGCGAGATACGGAGAATCAGGTGGAACGAGAATGGCCGTCCTCCAAATTTTTATCGCGATTCTCGGGGTGTCCTGGCTCAAGGATTCTCGGCTCGATTTAAATTTTGGCGTGTGTACGGAGTATCGAGAAGTAGGGTGCGCTGGGCGTTTCCTTGGGATCTTAAAACGTTCTAATTTTGAGGCTTTGAGAGGTTTTTCGAAATTTTTGGGGCGTCAGGAGTCGGGAAATCGATATTGAAGTTTCCTCTCCGCGCGCTGCACGGGGAGATGGAAAAACTTTATCGAGCATTGCGAGCGGAATTCGAAACTCGGTGGAATACTCAGAGGACCTCGAAGTAGATAGTGACGCTGAGGAAAAAAAGGAATACTCTTCCAGGAGCCCAAAGAAGTGCGAAATTCTGAAATGCCTGCTGGATGTTTCGTTCGCTCTATTTGATCGTAACGTATGAAATATCAGTGAATCCGTGCATTCGATTATTAGCCAATAGGAGACAGTCAGGAGGCTTACTTTAAGCACTGCTCCTAATTCCCGAGTGATTTACGAAGGGCAAGACTCTGCTTCTTCCTCTCTTCTTTTTCTCTCGAAACAAATCCATATACTTGTCGTTATCCAACTTCCCCTTCGGCCTACCTCGTTCTTTGTTGCTAAGCTCGAAATCCCCAGACCGACATTTTTCAATCCCACGGCAGATGCTTCATTCGTTTACCGTATATTCACAGAAAGTAATAACAATCTTTCAAAACTCCTCCATGATGCTACTCACCTGCTCGAATTTCATGAAGAAGAACAGTGTAAACTTCTGTGGTAGTCAGGATTCAAAAAAAATCCGTGTCACCAATATAAAACCAATTGAAAACTAAGGAATATCTACTCTCCAAAACGGCACCCGCAACATCGATGTAGTTCAACAACAAGCTAATTCCTGGGGAGAAGGAAAACGCGCATGGCAAAATATGACGTTTCATGCAACGCGAACCCAATGCCTTCGAAGCGTTCGACAGGCGCACAATCACGGTATTTAGATCGTCGAGGTCAGCGAGAGTATTACCCGCTAACTTGGCGTGTGCCACGCGAGAAAAAAATGGGTAAATCCGATATCGATTGGCGGGGAAATTATCCAGGAGCAGCGTCGTTCTTTAAACGCTGTCATCGCTCCAATTCCCCGTGCAGTCGCCACGGCCTCCTGGCATTTCGGCGCCGGCCGAAGGGCGTCCAAATCGAAACTCCCTTAACTCCGCAGCGGCCGAGGCAAACTTCATTTCACGCCGGACCATAAATTATTCGAGGCCCGTAAATCGAGCAAACCACGAAGGGCCTTTCGTGGATTTCGATGGGAATTCTGCGCTACTCGCCACTGCTTGTTCTCCCGGTTAACCGAATTCGATTATCGAAATGCTTTACAACCGACGCCTCTTCGCGCATTCCGTCATTGTGCCAGGACATCATGGCTTTCGTTAGCTTCGCGAGCATTAATTATCCCACATTCGCATTAATATAACCACACTCGCATTGATTATCCCACACTCACGTTAATACAACCACACTCGCGAGGAGGTCGAACGAGGGGGTAAATCTCTCTCCTCTCTCGAGATCCTCGAATTCCGGCGCTAAAGTCGTTTAGACGTATCGCGAATACGCCTTCGTCCGGCGCGGCAGCTGTTACTCTCGAATATCACGGATTTCGATAACTTCCGAACGGCAGGCTCGAACTTCGTTACGCGATGGATCGTTAATTACACCACGGCTCTTGGATTCCTCCAGGAACCTATTCCCTGTACGTTATGCTCGAGGAAAATCCCCGTCGTCCTTGGATATGTTTTTGATCCAAGCAAACTTCTCGATCGAGTGCAGCGCTTTTTTTTGTCCAGAGCCTCGGTGATTAAAGTCCCCTTGTTCGCGTAATTCCACGTGGCAGGTGTGACCGAGGAATATTACAGGTACGCTGGCCGCGTCACGGTGACTTGTTGCTTGGATCGACCCTTTCTTTGGCCCGAAAATATTGGTAAGGCACGTCCGCGCTGCTCGAATTAGACGACGCCTCGCGATTCTTCTACCTCTTGCTCTCTCCAATCCAACACGATCAGATTTTTTATCATTTTTATTCGATCACTTGGTGCAACGCTTTCGCGATCCTTATCGATGGTCCTGCGATATCTAATACCCGGATTAAAGGAGGGTGTTTTTTTTTTTTACGAGAGATTAGGACGAGGTAAAAATTTTGGAGCCGCGTCGACGCGTTCTCTCGCTTTGGGAAAAAGCCTAGCTGCCCTCGATACCCGCTGGAAACTCAATATCTGCGCGCAATTTCAAATACGAGGGCCATCTGCGTTCGATAGAGCCGCGTACGAATGAAGCATCGTTTATACCTCGTAGTGACGTGACACATGCGGGATCAATGCCGGGCGAACGAAGCGAAATGTCGATCGAAGGATGCGTCGTTGAAAAATTTACAACTTATATCAAACCTGTCGAGGAGCGGTGTCGCTTTTCGTACACTTTGGCCACGGTGAAAGTCGGATAGAGGTGCCGCAATGTTCTTCAGAATGAATCCAGGAGGTGAATAACTCTCCAACGCCCATTAAAAGCGACTACATTCGAATTCTAAATATATAAAAGTGTCTATATTCATTAATATATACTCTTGAAGAAAAAGATTATCGCGAAGAAATGTCGATAGATCGACAGAGCGATTCACACTCTGCGCTGGAATCATGGAAAATCTCAAAAATGCCATCTCACGAAGTACAGCGATTTTTCTACGAAACGAGCGATCATTTATTTTGACCGCTTCGCTAGGTTTAGCGTTAAAGAACACATTCTCTCACGGATCATTTCGATAGTAACTATGATCCATGTTTGACTTGGAGAGCATTTTTCGTGCTGAACAAAATCGTTAGATTAAGCACGATCCATGATTCGCGATCTAACGAGCATCTTATTCGCACACTTTGCATTCTTTTTCACGCCTCTTTCCTTCTCACTACTCAATTCACCTCCTGAACATTTAAAACTCCTACTATCAATTTAAATTTTATCACCATGTTAATAATCTTTCAATTATCGAGCCTCGCACCAAGTGGCCAAAATTATTACTATTCCCCGCAAATATATCGACCATGTACTTAAATACCAACTCCACAAGGTCGAAAGGAGAATTATTGGGTTGTTCGGAAAGTAATTTCGTTAAGTAAAACCACCTGAACCAGTTTTTTGCCAGCAAGGACCAAAACTTTTATGAGAGGGGAATTATGTTACTGCCAGAAAGATGACAAAAGGTGTTGGACCAGAATGGCCAATATATAATTTAATAAAATATTTATTCATTATAGGAAAACTGGCTTTCATGTTCCCCAAAAAACGAAATGACTTTCCGCACAACCCAATAAATACAAAGTGTGCGAATAAGATACTCGCTAAGACCACCTATCATGAATCGCGCTTAAACCGATAATCAGCAAGAAGGTTGAGATTAGAATAACCATAAAAATGTTGGGTCTTCGGGACGTTTCCTGGGGAAACGTAGCTTCGCGATGCTTTGTAAATTCCCAGGTTGGTGGGCAGCGTCGTCCACACGTTGGCGCGATGTGGCACACATGGCCATCATCGATCACTGACGTGTCGCTGAAGTGCCAGGCCGACGCCGGCTCTTTCTCCCGCACGACACGAATTCGGTATCGCCGCCTAACCGCCTTTTTATCAATTGGAAACGTGTCACGCACGCCTAAGTTCCCTCGCCAGGGCCGGGGAAGGAGCAATTACCTCGATCCCTCGACTATTTGGCGAATTCCTTCGTCGCATCCGAGGCTTCGTTGATCCTGGAGTTTCTCCCTTTTCCCCAAAGATTTCGACGTTCTCGATGCATACTTACCGCTGATCTCCCTTCCCTTGATTCTACCGAACGATTCCTGCGATTCTACTCAAAGCCATGTGGATCTGTGGTATTTAACGGTTAATCGCTTTGTCGCTTGGAATTCGAAGAATCATCGCACATCCTCGGAGAAAATTGGGTTCGATTTTGGAACTTTCTCGAGCCACGTTTCCTGCTCGAATCGAACAGCTCTTAGATTCTCGAAAGTGCGGATTCAGTGGAAACCGTGATTTATTTGCGAGGAGTATTATGGATGAAAGGAGACTGGATTGCGAGTAGATATTTTGAAATTTTATCAGGGGGATGATAAAGAAATACTCAACAGGGAGAAAGGAGTATAGATTGTATAATTCGACAGGTGGATAATTTTCGATGGATTCGATGGATAAAAGGAGGCTGGTTTGCGAGTAGATATTTTGAAATTTTATCAGGGGAATGATAAAGAAATACTTAACAGGGGGAAAGGAGCATAGTTTGTAAAATTCGATAGGTGAATTTATCGCTGGATCGTGGATATTAATGGCGACGAAGCGGCTTTTCTCCTCGTCGTCTCTGTTTTTTCTCGCGATTTCCTCGCACTCGCCGAATCAAGAGAGCCGATACCGCGTAATGGCCCGTTGCATTTGCGGTCCGATAGCTTCTCCGAAGTCATTTGCACCTATTACGTTCGCTCCGTGAATTACGCGATGAGCATCGATGCTGGATCCTTCGAAAGAGTTCTCCGCCCGTCGAGAATTCTGGAGAAAAAGAGTCTCGCACTTTTTCGCCTCGAGTCAATTATTATCCTTCGTTACATGGATCTCGTTTCTCGTTCCAAACCTTGCGCGGAACGTCGTTTCTCCTTTTCTCTTTTTCTCATTCTCCTAACAGCGGCATTAAGCTCGGGTAAAATGTGAGAAATTCGATTAGCGGGGTATTAAGCGGGTTGCGCAAAAATAAAATAGCAAATCCTAATTTCTTTTTATTTATCGATGTTCGAGGATATTAAGAAAAGTACACGAATCGGTGTTCTCACGATAGTCTCGTTCTCACACTCCTACCTTTCATATACTTTCTATACACTGCTCTTTCCCTACTGCGCGATGACCTGATACTCAAAAATCTCTCTGACTCGAATTCGAATTCCACTCATCACCTCTCTTTTTTATACACGATATCTATACTACTATATCTACTCTGTTAATTCAAAATCCATCTTAAACAGCAGGTCCTAAGCTAATCGACCCTTGCGGTTGGTGTCGAAAATGAATAAAAAAAAATCTGCTCTCTTCTCACGCATCACGCATGCAAATCCGCAAGCACGCAATCAAATCGCACACAGTCACGCGTACTTGGATACAGGTCGTTACAAAGAAAGACTGGCTCCTATAACATCGCTTCAAAAGTCCTGTTCCCACGTAAAGTCCAAATTGGAGCAAGGACGTCGAAGGGAAGTACGGTTCTTTGCGTCGAGCAATTAAAGTCGATCGGCATCGCGAGTGCTCGCGAGTATATCGCGTTACTCGCGCACATCGCCGTACCTTTCGCTCATAATTATTGCACGCAATTCGGCGCGACGCGCGCGAGGAAGGAGCTTGATCGATTGGCGCGTATCGTCCGGGAGGCGGCCGCTTCGTCGCGCACGCACAAAATCTATTCCACGCGTCCCTCGTACTTCTAAAGCCTCCCTTTGTCCACCGCCCTTCCGTATTCCCCACTCGAGCCAAAGGGATAACGCGATTTCGCGAATAAAGCTTTATTCCATCGAACTTTGGTTTTTCGCCCCCCGCGCAATCGAATCTCGCGGAATTTCCAGGGGAGCCCCACTTGGACTCCCCGCAGAATTATTTACGCGCAAACCTCGAAACAAAACTGCACGGTAGATCGAGAACGTCGAATAGCTTTTGAATATCTCGCTTCCAAGGATTCGGTGTCTCGACGATTTATTAATCTTGGATGAATCCGAGCTATTAATATTCGCTGACGTTTAATCGGCTATTTACCTCGCATACTCGCTCTTCAGAGGGAAAGAAAAGGTTCCGCGCGGATAAAAGGAAACTAAAGGCGAGCGCGAGCCTCAGAATAGGAAATAAAAAGACGAGTTTCACCGATAGAAAAATATCGATGCTAAATTAAGGAGGAGCGGAAAATCGAAGGAGGATCCAGCGGCTATTTCTTCCTCGATTTCCCTCAACTTCGAGGAATCCAGGCGTGTCTCGTGGTTCTGGCGGAAAAAAAAATAGAGCGCCTCGAAGCCCTTTTGCCGATTCACTCGCAATTCCATTTTCATATGCGCGCGAATGCAACTTCGTTTGGCCGTCGTTGCACAGCCGCGCATATGGGATCGATGTTACGCGTACGCGGCTAAAACGAACGTCGATCGGCGGATGTGTCACACGGTGGCTAGTGGGGATGACCCGATTACTTCCTCGCACGGCTCAGCCAGGTTCACCTTTTTTGCAAGGCGCTTCTCGAACTCCACCCGCCGCTCTCCAAAATCGGATAAAGCCTAGTCGGGGATAGGAGATCCTCGAAGCAGGGATTCCCTTGCCAAAATCGAAGGAAGGAGCCTTCGAGCTCTACACATCGATGATCCGTTAGGAATCAAAACCAGAGTAGAGGTCGACGCTCTCCTTCTCCCGCGCGATAAAGGAAATCGATGCCCTTCCCCAAAACACAAAGATGAATTTCCCTGGACTATCGTACAAACGAGAAATCGATCGGTACCCTCCTCCGCGAAGCGGAGGGAACCAATCGACGTGGTCTCCGCTTCATGAATGACCAAAGAACCGATCGATCGGTCCCTCCCCTCCAGGAGCATAGGAAAGCATCGATACCCCGGCAAAGACCAGAGAATCCATCCATCAGAGCCTCGCTTCGTGACCAGGACAGAATCCTTTATCCGCTCGAAAAACCACGGATCACCCTCGAGACGCACCTGTCCCCTCGATTCGTCGCTCCCCCAAAAATCTCCCGAGCGGCCAACTCCCCCGAGCTGCCTCCCGCGCACCTTTCCAAGCGGACTCTTGATCGACAGGCCAATCTCCGAAATCGCCGGACAGTATTTTCCACGATTCCTCGAGGATCCCGGAAGGGGAGAATCCCGGTACCTCGAGGCGCTCCCCTTTCTCGCGCCAGCATGGCCCAGGGTGCCTCGCTCGGTTGATTCTCGAGGCGAGCGCGGATTCGGCCTCCTCGAGGCAGAGGCCGGCCGGGAGGAGAGTCGAGCGCAGGAGGAAAGCCGAAGAGGGAGGCCCTCCGCTCTTCCAGTGGCCGCGGGAATTCCTCCGTGTCGCGGGACGAAAATAGAGCCGGCCATTCGATAAATCGATCCCGACCTGGTGCAGCCCTCGAGCGGCGTCCTCGCGGTCATTCCTGGGAGGCGGCGAGAGGAGCGGAAGATATGAGCGGCTCCGGGGCGATACCGCTGATCCTGGCGAAGAAGGAGCAGATCGTCGAAGGCAAGTACTCGTCGTTTTCTTTCTCTCCTCTCCCTCTCGGGGAGGCTCGAGCCTCGAGAAGGAGCGCCTCTGGCCGCCCGATATCGGTCCACTCGAATGTCCTTGCGTGCCTCACGAGCTTCTCTCCGATGTTTGTCGGAGATCGCGAGATCGAATTGATCGATACTCCTTTTTGGCGCTTTTACATGCCGCGCGTATGAAGTTCTCTGTTGGTTGAAAGAGTTATTTTATCTATAATCTCCTAAATGTTTTTAAGTCTTTTATTATTCAAATTCTCAAGAGGAATATCGTTGATATATCGGAGCTTTTGGTGTTAATAGTTATGTATATTCATCTACGATTTTTTTTTCTAATCGATCTATATCAGAAGGAATGTACATAGGAAGGATACTTGGGACATTCGTGCATATCGAAATATTGTGCTTCCTGAATTCTCGATAGGTGGAAAATTTAGAAGCTCTCCTTTTACAAGGACGATCGCGATTATTTGAGCGGTGGCAACGATCCAGGCATTTTGCGAGGATCACTTTAGTAGGTAGTGTCTTATTGTATACGAACCTTAAGCGTCGATAGGTCGCGACGAATTGGGTACCGCGGATGTCCCTCCCTCGTGAAACAGGGCGACGATTAGGGTGCATATCAACCGAAATAAACGAGGCACGGTATTTTGCCTCCCTTGTTCTCGATTCAGCTTTATTCAAATTGCATCGCGTTCTATATTCAAATCGTATACGAGCGGCCAGGGGGACGATTTACGCGACGTCTTTATCCATACGCCGGGGTCGAGGAGGGGGGAGTCTTTAAACGGACGCGGCCAGGAGAAGCTGCAGGGTCAGTGTCAGACCTCGAGGTCCTTGAATGCAAAATAGATCGCCTTAAAATAGGTAGGACACGCGACATCGGTATCGCATTGCCGGTGGTAATTACGAACCCTGCAAGACGATAGGTCGAGGTCTCCGAAGAGAAAGACGTCGAAAGTGGCCGAAGATTTCCTCGATTCGCTTCGATACTCGATTCTTCGTTTTAATTATGCACTATTGATGATCACGCTATGCATACAAGTCGATTACAGCAATTTTCTACGACACTCGACTCTATTTTGTACGTAGAAAAAATCCATTATCATTATTCCAAAACAATTTTTTTTTTTAATGGAAGATAAGGTTAAGAGAATGTTTTTGTGGCGAAAGAAAAATTCGGATGAAGATCAACCAGCATTTGAACGCTCAGCTTTTGAAAGCTCAGCTCAGAAGCATTTGAAATTAAACGATAAATCTAAATTAAAAATCGGATTTAGATCGTAGCATCGTCCATTCGACATTAATGGATTTATGTTTAATGCAAAATTTCAAGATGATCGTTTGACGAAGAATCCTCCATCTTTGGATCGTTTTTCGGTTTGTGTGACGATTTTTGCTATACATCCTCATTTTGCGTGGACTTTTGAGGCGGACGATTCGATTAAACCGAAATCTCGCGATCGTTCGCGATCTTTATCCGTGAGCAAAGCGTGTCCTGGCAGGGAATTTCGAACTGGGAACAAGAATAGTCCGGTGGGAATTTTCCGACGCGGGCGTTTTGCACGCGAGAACGCGAAACGACTTCCTCGTGCCAAAGCGCGCCTCGGGAAGCGCGAGACTCTTTTCCTCCCGAAAGCCGCGCGAGGATGAATTCGTTTCCTCGATTATTACAGAAGAACACCTCTCGACGATCTCTTTCCCTCTTTGATCCAATTTTCGCACCGACTGTACGCAACACGGCTGTCGCTTTGTCGCGTTGCCTTTATGAACGAAAAAAAACCAAGCTAATAAACGAGATTTCTACTAAAAAAAAAAAGTAACGGTGCGAGCAGACAAATATTAAAGTGATTTTGCTTTGGCACGATCTACATTAAATGCGGACAAAATCTCCACCGTCGATTATATTTTATCAAAATCCATCCTTGATTATATTTTATCAAGAATCACAGTCGATCCATTAATCGTTGTACACGAAAGGTTTTAAAGCCGAGCCCTGCAAACACAATACCGGAAGCTAAGAAGAGTTGGGACCATAAATGCATCGTTGCACCAGGTCTTTCTCGCGCCTGAAAATAGAACTCTCTCTAATAGTTTGATATTCTCTTGCTCCGCATCCGCAAGTAGGTACGTTCTTACAACTGCGGGTAAATCGGAACGAGCGACGTGAGGCCGCGGTGCTTTCTTCGTGCAGCTCGTAAATTTCTACCTCGGAGCTTCTCCTTCGCTATTTTCTATGCGGCTCTATTAAATCCGCGCGCCCGAACGCCTGCACGTACGCGAACCTTCGAAAAGCGATTCTACGAACGGGAGATAAGCCTCGGCGATTGTCCCTTCACGATTTATCCCTCGATAACGCGCCGCTATCGCGGAAACCGTAAGCCCAACTTACACGCATTGGCGCTGTTAAATAAATCTAGATACGCAAATCCGTCCGATCGATCAACACTGGAACTACCAAACCAGTGAGAATGACCGATCAGTCGTTTCTTTAAAAAATTATAGTACTTTATAACGATGTCCTTTTTTAGATTTTGACTCAGATTTAGATTTAAAAATTTCCTTTTACTCTCCCCCTCCCCTTTTTTTTTAAAGATGTACGTGGTGTTCTAAATATGTTCAGAGAGTGGCTGGTAGTTCTAGTATTGAACCGAGTAAAGCTCGAACAGCCAATTCGAAGATCGTGATTTAATTCGATCTCGAAGGACGATTCGGAGGTTTGATCTGGAAAAATACGTTCGTTGTATCGATCCACGAAAGGAGACGAAGTTTCGGATGAAAATGAGCAAAAACGATCCCCGAGCGGATGAATTCCGAGCGCGAAGGCAATTGGGACGTGAAGAATAATGAAATCGAAACACGCGGATTGGAAGAGTCGGCCGAATGGAATAAAGGCTGAGTCCAAAGTTTGGAAAGATGATTTATCCGCGTTGGCACGCCGAATCGCGAGCGCATCTTTAATGCATCTCCCGTGCACGCTTTTCCTGATATTTAGCCAAGTCGCTCTAACCGCTGCGCTTCCGTCGCATCGATTTAATCCGGAAACGTGAACTCGAGTGACCGGTTAAACCGGGTAAGGGCGGACCAGAAAATTCGGCGGAGCCCGGATTATTTATCGTTCGGGGCACGAAAGTAGGTTGGACGGATCACGCATCCTTCGGAATTAACCCGCGGGAAGTTCTCGGGATAACGATGTTCAACAGATTGCAGAAAACAAGCCTCGAGGATCCTAAATCCGTAGGAGAGATCGTTTCCACTGCTTTTTCGCGAAACTTCGATCGAAACTTTTCCAAACTGGTTTAACCGTCCATCCTTGAACTTTGTGCCTTCCGAGGGCGGCTCCCTATCTTGGGTGTAATTTCAATCGCGTGCATAGATTCCAACCTGGGCGAAGGTTAACGATTCTCCCGAAGTTTTGATAGACACGAGAAATAACGCGATCTCGAAGATCTTCCCGTGCAATCTTCCTTGGGATCTTCTCAAGGGATTTTATTTATTCCCAGCTACGTGCTTTACAAGGAACGACCCTAGTTTTCTACGCGATATCGTGTAATCGTGGAGGAATGAAGGAGCGATTACAACCTTTCCTTTTATCGCGATCGTAATTTAAGCGCGTCGTTCCTTCGGTTTGTGGAACAAATATTGGGCTTCCGATGATCCCGAGTGAGAACTCGACGCAGGCCGAGGCCGAGGAAATACGGCTGTTTGCCCATCAAGAAGATGTACCGTAAAAATAAGGCCTGGATATTTTTCGCGAGAGATAGAGAGATAGAGATAGAGAGAGAGAGGGAGAGAGAGAGGGCGACTTCGTTCCCCCGTAATTTAAAAGTTCCACACTCGTGATACGCTTAAGACACCTCGCAATTTTTACGCCCCCAACTTTTGATCTTCCGGCAGTGCCAGTTCTGTTGGAACTTCGGTCATACGCGAGGCCTGTACCTGATACTCTCTACCAACGAACGAAACGAAACTTTTAATTAATAGCCATCCAGAATATCGCGCAAACTTTGGCCGTGCCTTTTGGCTGATTTTTGGGAGTATCAAGTGCAGTCGCTCCAGGGACACCCCGCTCATAAACTCGACCGACGAACTGGTTCAAACGGGCCGATTACGATTCCCCACGGTCAATTCTTATCCTGCCATTTCCCTCCTTATTAGATTTTAATTATCCATCGCGAATTCGTAAGCATCTCGATGGAAATTGAGATCGATTTTTGGCACGAGTTCGAAAGTGCAGAGAATTTTCAAGGGTTTAATTGGGAATTTTAATAAAATCTTATCAGTAAAGTAACGAGATATTGCGGTTATTCTATAAATCTTCATTGAATGAAAATATAATATATGCAATCTATAATAAATTCCATTATTTCGATCATGCTCCAAAATCTCAGGTACGTTTTCCACGTAAATCGCCTTTGCCTAAACATCTTAAGTAAGTTTTCACTTGTCAGGTATCCATATAAATTGCTCCCATTATTTCTTCGTTATTGGTCACAGCTTTTTCGATGCTTTTTGGGCGACTCGATCCTCTCTCTGTCTTTCTCTCTCTCGACTACGACTTGTTTCGGGGACAAGCCCGCATTATACCGGGTGGGATATGTAAATGCGGATCGCCGTGAACAATGCCGAGGGTTATGCGGAAATCCAGCTTGGATTAGAGCTCCTCGTCCGGCTCGTGGAAACAAACTCTGCCTCCCCGAAGCGCCCTCGCGAGGCCCCGAGTGGAGGAGACGTACGCTTTCTCGGACGAGGCTGGGCCATCGAATCGGCCATCGTTAATCTCGAAAGCCGCGCGAAAAGTGCTGCTTCCTTCGAGGAAGCGGGGGAAAAAAGGATATTTCGGATCCCAGGATAAAAGGTTGGGATTAGGAGCGGAGGATAGCTGTAATCTCGTACAATGTCGGCGATTTAATTCTTTCTCCTTCCTGGCCGTGCCCGGAGGTTGCTTAAGTACTGTCATCTTGCTGTTCGAGGATTACGGGATTTAGCGAATCGATCGACTTGCCATTCGTCCGGAAAATCCTTGCCTTATTGTTCTTTCCGTAATGTCGCATAAAGTTGGGAAATATTTTTGTGCGATACAAGATTATTATGAGTTTTCTTCGATCGTGCATAATGCTTGGGATTACTTTGGTAAGTCCTTGATCGCTCTTGGCTGGTTACTCGTTTTTACTTTAGGATGCCGTATATTCGCGCGGTGTACCTGGTCGAAGTGAAGGAATAACGTCACTTCTTTTTAATCCTTCGTCGAAGATTATTCGCCAATTTTCTGATCGTTAACCCAGCGTTACACCGCATTGCCAATATCATTATTCTGCGCTCCGTATGAAAAGGTTAAGTACCGGTTTACGGTCCATTACGTCGCTGAATCGAGCTCGTAGCCATTTAATTGCTTAACTCTCGGAGTCGCGAATGTTGTGTTTCCATTTGATGGTTTTAGGAGCGGACTCTTAATCTTCTTAACTCCGGGTAAAGAGATAGGTTAATCCTTAAAGCGCCGAATACTTTTGAATCGAACATCAAGTATTCCATTCACACGCACCGCTCCTCAATGTTTTTGAATTACTTTAATCATCGATTCGTCCGATTTAGAACACTTGCATTCGTTACTTATAAAGAGGATGTTAATAACTTATAGAAGAATATTTAATTCGATATACATACTTCATTTTGCGGGATTAATTTCTTTTCTCGGTTAAGAATTTCCTCGAAGAAATTTCACAGGGTTTTGAGGGTTGAATATTCGAGTATAGTTCGTTGAGCCCAAGCACTTCAGTGATCCCTTTGCTCGGCTGAAAATTCCAGGGGCTCTCTCAGGAGTTCCAGCCTTCGGCCTGACTCGTTATTCCAATTTTCGAGTTCCCCCTATCCTAACTCTTCGTCGGAGCACCGCCGCAATGCGCGTTTAAAATGCAGATTTCCGGTAATTCACGGAAAACGTTTAAACTTACGCGGTAAGGGGAATGAAAACCGACGGGCAAACAGTCGTACAGTAGGACAAATGGATTCGCGAAGGACCTTCTTGGCTTACCAGGTCGTAACCCGAAGTCTCGGGTCTCACTGTACTGGTTAATGCATAATTTCGTAAGATTTTCTCTCCAAAGGAACTTAGGTTAAGTTAAGAGAAAAATAATGTCTACGATGTTTTGTAGGCCCCTTGAAAGACCTTCTCTCTTTCCGATTACTCTTGAATCGTTCGACTTGGACAATTTTCTTTTATCCAGGGATTAAAAATGGAAAGCATACGATTCATTTTGAATTTGTATTTCGCTCGACTCGTTCCATATTAACGAAATATTTCACGAGCCGCCGGTATTTTCGTCGAATAACCGATTCATCAAAGTTTCAAGCTCGCGAAAAACTCGTTCCACGAGCTTCGAACAACCGTTCCAAGTAATTTTACATGCTTGGCCATTAAGGCGTCGAGTCATTCAATAATAAAGACATACCTCCACGTGGGTTTACATTCTTCTATGGACATTAAATCGGTCGGTCGTTAATCTTTAAAGCTTTACGCGGACATATAATGCCGATACTCGTATAGCCTTTACGACTCCTCGCCGAGGGGCGTGGAAAAGAACCGGCTTCGAGAATGAAGAAAATATGGCAAACGTCGGTGAAAACGGCGGGACATACGAACCGTTAAGCGTCTAGCGCGCTTTACGACGGTGGTTATTGCGAAGAAGCCAGGTAGAGGGAGAGCTAACCATAACGAAGACATTCGAGCTAGTATCGTTGTCCTTAATGGTCCAATTATTCACGGAGAGTGCGTCTCGTGCAAAGTGTCTACGTCTACGCGAAGGTGACGTCTTTTCGATATCACGCCTAAAGATATCCTTAAATTTGTAGCATATACGTATGATGATTTATTTGTAAAGAGGAAACGACGATAATATATCAATTAATTATGTATATACATACTACGATAGCCTTTTTTATGTTTAGCAATTTATAAACAAATATAAGTCGTGCACCTTCGTATCGCACACATACCAACGATGCAACTTCCACACCACCAATGTATTCCAAGAAGAATCCCAAAAAGAAAAAAGAAGCAATCCTTAATCATTTACTTCCACGGAATATTCAGATATGGGGGACAAAGAAACTCTACGCTTTGTTTGAGAAACCATTCGAATAATCGTTTAAACCAGCGATTCGCTCGATCGAGATCCATTGGGTTGAACGCATCGTGCTTTGCATTTTCCTCGAATTACACCGGCGATTGCGAGTACGATCGGTTAAAGCCATCGGGAGCGGAGCTTCGGATCTTTCTCCTCGCACGCCCCCCAGCTTCGCGACTGTTCGACGTGCTGCGCGCCTCGAACAAAGCGCGCTTAATCCTCGACGCTTTATGCACAATGCACACTCCATAATGTTCTTCTCGCTTCGCGACTCACCCTGCGATTTCATTTATAATTCATCGACACCGCTCTCGCGAGTGTATTACGTATTGCGCGCTCCACATTTTCCACGAGGTTCCTGATCGCAGGGCCCCATAGCCCTTGGCGGTGTTCAGTGAAATAGAAGCATCGTATCTTAAGGGAACTACTAAATCTGAGAGATTCTGCGGATGAGAGCACGGTTCTTTCGCGATAGGCTTTAACGTGCTTTCTCTCACGAATCGCGGCTACGAGGAGCCACTTTAAAAACCGCCAAGGATAGTCTAAGCGCGGCGTATTTTCACAAGCTGAAATAAACATTATTTCGTTGAGTCAGCTAATTCTAGCAGAGATTACCTTGGAGGGGTATAATGAAGTACAGCGTATGCTCTAAATCTCGTTATGCCATTGAATCGATAACCGAGTCGTCGGGGTGGAAAATGAAAGGATGGGAGGGAAAGGGTGTGAGTGCGGATTTGGGAAAGGTCCATCGGTGTGGAGATCCGCGGAAAAAGACACGAGGCAGTTGTTGTAATCCAGGAACGCCGCCGGTGTGTCCCCCACGACGTAATGAAAATCAAGGCATAAAGAAGGTAGAAAAATAAGGGTAGGTCTGGCAAAAAATACGCTTCCCCCGGTGCCATATTTTTTCTCTCCCAGCGGCCGCCTAATCCTTCCTTTCCCCCTTTCCATTTCCAGCCCCTCCCCCCCTTGGCCAACCCTCGTCGGGGAGCCGTGTTTTTCTCGTACGACAGAGTTTCGCGACTAATCATGGCGAGGGATGGTCAAACGGCGGTACAATGAAGCCGAAATCACGACCTCTGTATCGTCGAGTCGTAAAGAAGACACGTCGAGGAGGCGAATGTGTCCTTCGAGGGTTAAACGTTATTTGGAGATGGATTATTAGGATTTACTGGTTATTGGAATGAGAATTATAGTTATTGGAATATAGTATGTGTGTAGGAATTTTATATAATAAGTTTATTAAGAGTCGAAGGACGATGGAAAATGAGCTAACTCGTCACGTCGTCGTCGAGTGTCTCTGGTTGGCGTCTTGATCTTAAAAATATCGAGCGCCACACGCACACACTCACGCGCATTCGGTCGCTTGTCTACGCATCACACATCCCACATACATGTAATACAGTTTTTAGAATCAGAATTTTTCGATTCGATAAAACGTACGAAGCAGTCGGTGCTGAAAATGAATTTAAAAAAAAAACGTAGGAGAGAGTTTATCAACGCGCTGATCAGGGATATTTTCTTCGCGAAGCTGAAGTGGGAAGAAGCGCGAGCTCGGTTTCGAGAAAACGTCTCGAGGCGGCATTAATCCAAGCGGTTATACCTTCGATTCGTCGTCGATCCGAGGATTTCAGGTGGGAAGATCGTCGTGGCTGGGGGTGCCGAGGTAACGAGCTCCTAATCCTCGCTTTTTCTCGCTTCCGTCACTCCTGCTGGCCCTTCTGGCCCTTCTGGACCTTTTGGCTCACGGCGCACCACCGCCTGCCGCTTTTTAGGCTCCGCCAACGAGCCACGGTAAAGTGACGTTTGCGAAACCGCGATATAATGAGGCCGAGGTTTCAAGTGTCAGCGGCAGACTTTCGGAAACGCAGCTGCCGAAAGGAACGATATTTCGTCCCTTCGCGAAGATTATACGCGCATCGAAAAAGCGTATTTTGTGCGGATAGCATTGTATTCTATATACGTATTTGTTTAATGTCGATCATCCGTGTCATCGGTCGTGATCGTCCATTCACGAAATCTGAGCTTGAAAACAAAAATTTGATATGAAATAGAAAAATAATTATAGTCGAATATATATCGACGACATATAGATATTCGCGACAAGAGTTTCGTTTTAAGGGTAAAACGTAATTATAAGGAGATCGTCATTTTCGGTTTATTATAATTTGAATTGCCTATAATAATTCTCGAGAATTATATCGTACATCTCTTCCTCGTCGATCGCCAAGCGGTCGTGAAAAATCGAGGCCTCTTCCGATGGTCGATGGACAGTGGCGAGGATTATCGAGTAAAATAGAAATGGTGGGAAAGTTTAGTTGGGTAAAAAAAGAAATATTTAAACATCGTTAGCCCCCCTTTCCGCCTACGCGGAAGGGAATGATTCGTTTAATGCCCCAGCGGCCCGAAGTAGTACCGCTAATTGCCAGATTCATTAACGGTCGGGGATGAAAGGAGAGAGGGCAAAGGGAAAAAGGGATGCCAAGTGAAACTGAATAGCAACCTCGTCAGCTCGTCGATTGTCGGAAAATTTTCATATAACTATGAGTAATTACTGCAATGTCAGCCTCTACCTCGACGCCGCTCGTAGAACAGCCGTGTGCTCTCGTAATATGTCTTGCGGTTATAATTATGATATATAGTGAGCATCGAAAAACCCGACGGGCTCGCGAAATATCACAGCGATAACCAACGATATTACCTCGAATTTAACAAGAACTCTAAAATAAGCGATTCGATAATAATCATCCTGCCATAAAACATACATGACGAAGCACAATTTTTTTTTTCAGAATACTTTACAAAATACTACTCGGTACCAATAGGCTTTCGATTAAAATTTAACACTTGAAAAAATAATTCAGCGTACAAGTAGCTATTCCAAATGATCTTTAACAGCTATAGAGATATAGAAATATCCTTCTTTTCCCTTCAGCGTGGAATAAAAAAAAAACAATATAGCCGAGGAGAGGGTGAAAGTGTTGGAGAAAAATTCCCCAATAATTCCATCGAGATCTCGAGTACATCCCCAAGTGCCGCGATGATCTCTCCATAAGGCGAATGGGGCATCGTGAGGGCACGAGTAATTTAAGTGATTTATGAAGACCCATTACGAGCTGTTCTCCGGAATGCTCTCTGCCAAGGTTTTCTAAATTCAGCATCCCTCTGGGGACACCAGCCAGCGGTTAACCTTGCGCTCCTATTATGCATCGCTCTCGTATTTTCCTCTTGCCCGTAAACCCGATCCTCAAAGCGATTCCCGCGGTTAATGATACGCAGGGAGCGATTACGTAATAGCAGAGGTATCCCTGGCCTTAGCCGGTCGGATTGCAACAAGGGGAACAGCGAGGCGCGATTCTACAATGTGGATCGAAAGTCGTGCCCTGCTTTCAGGTCTCGATCGAGAGTTTAAGTCATCTCAAGTGTGACGAGTGTTCAATTTTATAAGCGTAATTTTGATATTAATTTTTAGCAAGTGTAACTTTTACGCATAATCAATGATTTGTGGTCTTTTATGTTTTGTACTTTATATAAAATTTATGTACGTTTACTTTATGTTTTAAATCTCCATCCGGTTTGCGTGGAGATTTTTGCGTGGAATATTAATGATTTTGGCCACTGGGGCGTGGCTCGAAGAATCGAAGGTTATTGGATTAAGGATTAAAACGAAATTGATATTAGACAATCGTGAAGTATAAGGTGGTGAATTTTTGCGCAATCGAGGAATGGATTGGCGAACCTACGGATCGAAATTTAATACGGAAAGGGAGGATACTTTCTCTATCTGTTCTTTTATCGGAGAATCAGAAATTGACCTCGGGTTCGAAATAAATTATGGAAGGAAATTTATACTTAAATCTGAACCACCTTTTTCTATTTATACATCCAAGGGTTTTAGACACTTGGAGCTTATTTTTACCAAACATTAAATTCTATTATATTACTATCATCAATGGTTAGATATTGCGAGTATACCTTCTTACAGTTCACATATGTAATGCAAGGTCCCATCCGAGATAAGGATTCTCACAATGGCCCTGATTATAATTGCCATTATCATCCTTGCTTGATTTACTCTGCTCCTGACATTCTGACCCAGATGCACGAAAAACCGTGAGTTTCTCGATGCGCGGGAAAAAGGATCCACGTTTCTGATTGTAAATGCTACATTCACGGTGATTGCCGGTTTCAGCATTTTTTTTTCTCGAGTATCGCTAACGCCGCCATTATCCTCAAGTTGAAATACAGGCTGGAGTGTCGGAGACGCGGATGTACGCCGCACCTTTGCACGTACACGGACCCACTCGACACACGCACGACTCGTATCAGCGCCAAAACGCTAATTGGCCATCGCCATCTTCTGCTCCTAACCACTCCAAGTTTCTCCAGCTTCCAATTACCTCACCAACACCAGTCAAGGCGTATCCATGCCTCGACCGGGCGACAATACTGCGGGGAGGAACGTAAATTAACACCAACGGCGCACATCGGTAAATCGAATTAAACGTCGACAAGATCCGACGATTTCTCCGATTCAGGGATGTGACGATTTATATTCCCGCATCGAGACAAGTTACACCGTCACGGTGTATTGTTACGCTGAGCGATACCCGTATGTATATACCGTAACATCCTGCACGGACATTCGATATTTCAATATTGGAGTAATTTATCATTGCTCACAAATATCATCCTCATCGAGTTCCATTTTGATGGGATTATGTATCTTTTCTATCCATGTCTCTGCAGGCTTAACATCAAACTTGCTACTTTCTGGAAGTATTCATTTACAAGACGTACATCTTTAAAGAGAAATTCTATTACGAAGAGATATCGTTGGATCGATAGAACGATTCACACTGTTGAGTGGAATCATGGAAAAGCTCAAAGAATGCTCCCTTACGAAGTACAGTGATGTTTCCAAGAAACAACCGACCTTGAGGACTTTGCTACGTTTATTATTAAGTAACATCTCAGAAAATTCCTTATGGTAATAAAAGTGGCGCTTAATATTTTCTCGTTTACCAAAATGCATAATGAGCATATCCAAAGATCATTTTATTCGTCAAGATTCACTTGACAGTGAACTTGGCAGTGAAGTTTGTCGAGGGACAAAAACCGTGCTCGTTTCTCCCGAAATCTCTAAGAAACGTTGCCGAAGGGTTCAACTCTACGCCTGTCCGATCGTTAGCCATGTTTGGTGCACGCCTCGAGGATCGTTTCTTGCCCAGGTTATCAATCAAGGCCTTACTCGTGGCTCTGGCCGAGTAACATCTCGAGGAGAAGGCGAGGGGGGTGGAACTTGAAGGGGTTGGAGCACTTTGCACGCCGTAAAATTAAATCTGCTACGGCACCGCGACTCGCCATTATTACCCTTAACAAAACAATTTCATTATCATTTCCTTGAATACACAAGCCTCCATTTCGACGAGGGAAGTAAATGCAGCGCTTCGCGAAGCCCATGTGGACACACCCAATTTCCTCCTCCATTAATCCTTTACGATCGTACAGTGGATTACTGCTCGATGTTCTACCCTTCGTCATCTCGATGATTCTGCACGTAACCTAAATAAATTATTATATTGAACCATGATGAAAATTACCATTGAATTATAATCGTAATTATGAATACATGAAATTTAATAACACGCAATTTATTATTTTACACGAGTCTCCATTTCATTGAAAATACACAATTTCGAAAGTGCTCGAGTGCGGATTTGACGAAAGTCGAAAATTGCCAACGCGATCGAAACCAGATTTGTCCGGAAATTTGCAAATGGACGCGACAGTTTTCGACGTGGTTGCACTCGTTTGAATAATACGTCACGGTGCAATTTTCCACGAGCCTTTCTTACCCCTACGCGTCACAAAGTATTTGACACTCGACGCAGTGGATTATCAGCGCAAAGCACTTCGCGCGAGGGTAAATTCCATTAAGCCCCCAGTGCTCTCGGGCCATCGGGGCGTAAATTTTTTTCCCAAAAATACCCGTCCAATCGATCGCTTTTTATTTCCCGCCCCGGCGATTCCATTCCTCGCGGTCGAATTTAATTAATTTGAACGGCTGCTTATCACTCGACTATCAAAATGCACGCTCCACCGATGGCGCACGGTCGTTCATTAATCTGCCACGGATGCATACCGCCGAATGCACCGGCGGTTCCTGCAAATGTCGGTGCACCGCTCTGCCCTGCCATTTGTGTAATAATGCGCTCCTTCGCCGAGTGATTAACGGCCGAACTAATGGCCACTACCGAAACACGGTTGCACTACGCACACTTTTGGAGGTACACTCGTAAGGAGCGATGACACATGGAAGGTGGAGATAAGAGATAAGGCGTGGATGCACTGCCTTCCTTCCCTTTTGGTACCATACATATTAGATGCACGACTGTGTATATCCGTCGTGGCCAACGATGGACAGTACCTTGAATCATAAACGTATAACCTGTTTTTTACGATAAAGCCTCGAATTCCGGAATAAAAGCAGCGAGTGCAAAGTTGTACACCTTATAGTATATTGACTGCAAAGTATTCCTGGTTTATTTCGCATTCTCTCTCTCTCTCTCTCTCTGGCGAGGAAAAGAATCGCGGACTACGCGTATCGATCGTGAGAAACTTCGCGCCGCCAAATTCTCCTCTTCGATCTCGCGGAAGTGGCCGGAGGTTTGTTGCACCGGCAGATTGGAAAACCATGTCAGCGTTCTATCAACGCACCGATATTACGAGCAGCCAATGTGTACGAGGAGGATGCATCGGGACGCGATTTTATTCGCCTCGACGGTACGAAGCCTGGCCGCCAAGAAGCGTCGCGAGGAAATATTCCGTGCGTAGTATCTCGAAGAGGCTCGAGAATAAGTCGGCTTGATACGGCTGAAAATAATGCGCGCGCGCGATCTTGTCGGAAGACTGACTTACAACTCGAATATAAATCCTCTTCGAGCGTGTAATTTATTATGGCTCATTTATTATGGATAATGCGAACACGGTTTTTTTTTTCGACCTCAATTTATTTCATTCTATTTTTAAAGCACGATTCTATTGCAGGAATCGCGCGTTTCGAGCGAGCGCAACGACGCGATATCGCTTACTTCCCGATGACGTATCACCGTTGCGTATGACAGTGCGTTTGAGAGCGTGTATGCCTGCATCCTGAGAAGAGAGGATATTTTTGAACGTAATGCCTGAAGCGCGCAGTAGGAAAAGCATAAAATTAGAGGAGGACGGTGTACTAGAAAGGTGCCAGATCAAAGGAGTTTTCGTTGTTAAGACATTAAACATGGATGTGTTTTATATCAATTGTTTCTATAGACGATGGATTTAGAATGTCTATTTATTTTAACACTTGGCATGCGGGTACACTTCGCGGCGGACTTACGCGCGCAGCGGGTGTTTTTTTCGCGAATCTCCCGGGACTTTGATCGTTCGATAGAATCGCGATAAATCGAGAACTATCTCGTTTTCCTCAAGGAAACTTCTGGGAAGAAACAATGCGAAGCGTTGCCTAGCAACGCAAACACCATAGATACAACCTCCATGATATTTATACCATACTCGCCCTCCAGCGTAATTCTACTAAATACGTATTTTTACGCGACCCACGCTCCAGTAACGGACCGTGAAAAACGTACAAGTACGTTGTCCGCGTGCCAAGTGTTAACATTCTAACGAGGCGCATAGTAAAGTCACGTCGTCTTATACAATTTATAAGCCAAGGCATTAATTCCTCTGCCACGTTATATTTAATATATTAAATATATTGATCGTTATTCAAATCGTGCGATTCGCGCGATATTTCATCCTCCGAATTCTACGCTATCAATTGCGGAAGAGGAAGAAAAAGAAAGCGAAAGCGCACTTTGCTCGCCCAGTTGGAGCTGGGGAAAAATTCTGGGAGCACTTTGTGGTTTCGAAAAAATTCGTGGAAGTTGTCGAGAAGGAATCGCGGGGCATAGAGGATGCGAAATGGGGCCAGTGGAGTGCTTTCGATCGGCGGGTGATCCCCCGGGGTGGGAATTAAGGAACAATCGCGACTTTAAACGAGTTGCCGACGCTGGTCGGTCCTGGCAAACCTCCTCGAGGAGCACCGAGGCTGGAATGCTCCAAGTATTTGGCAAGTGGTCGAAATTTCACGGGAGAGTTGCGCCGCAGCCGGCACCTCGAATTCTACGAATCGGCAACACCTTCGTGGCATTTCTCCCCGCTGATAAAGCACTGCGGATTAACGTCCGGCCGATGATCCTAGAAATTTTATTCCTCCATTATTTATGATCGAAGTTTCTCAGAAATCTCTAGGAACACCAAATAGAAATCTGATGTACAGTATGATTATCGGGATGATATGATCCTCACTTCGATTTCTCCATCGAGACATTTTTTTCGTTCGCGAAAGAAAGAGAATTCTTCTATGAACAAAGATACAAAAGAATTGTTTGCATCTTGAGGCAGGTTTTAACAATTTTTTTTTAAAAGAAGAGATAAGGAATTCTTTTATAATCGAAGATGCAAAAAATCCCTTTGGATCATCGTGGTTATTCTCCAAGTATCTTGACATTCTGTAAAGCCCGCTGCAGTTCGCGGGTATAGAGCGACGATGCAAATACGCAGGAGCGACAACTGGTTAAACGTAAAACGTAGGGACATTATCGAGTGAAATGGCCCAAAGATGGCTATAGTCGATGGTAAAAATAACGGTCTATAAATGACTTTTTATCCTTTACAGCGGCAGCGCTTCCAGCGAATTGTAGGGCACGGCGCACTAATCGCAGGGATAGAATTCCAAGGCTCCCGCGATCGTGGAAATAATTTCGTAGCCAGTCACAACTGCTGATTTATGCTCCTCTTTATCACTGACCCGTTAATAAAGCATGCGCGATAAGCCACGGAGGAGGAATGCCGCATTCGATATCAAACCGCGACATCGTCGTTTCTATTGGGGAAAACCGCGATGGTTTTACATTACCCAGCGTTGTATCGCTGGCAGATAACGAAACTTGTTCCGCGCCGCTGTATCGGCTCGCGAAATTATTTTCGAGGCATCGTGGTCGATACCGAAATGCCTCGTGCCCGACATTCGAAATGCTTCGAATTTTGATCGCGCATCGCTTCGAATAAACCGAACGAGATTAACGAAATTGGTGTTATCGGGTTCCAGTGAAAACACAATATTGTGATAATTACCGTTGCACTCCTGTCAATTTCCCCCCTCAACCTCTATCCGTTATTTAGCGATATTTATTAATATCCAGCCGACAGTTTCGCGTTCGACACGATTTTTAAATCTCAATCCATCAGCGCGTTTCCGCACAGCACTCGTGCTATGATTCCTTCAAAATCCAGGCGATCGATGTTGAAAAACAGCGGAAAGAAACAAGTCTCACATCCAGTTACCCCGATGTTCGATATTCACTCACGCCACTCTTTCCAATACCGCTCAATTCACAATTTTGCAATATTAATTTCTTGTCCACGATTTGGCACGCACATCGGTGACCAAAATTATGATTATTCCACGAAAAGAAATATCAAGGCGTTCGACTCACATTCTAATCTGACGATACCACACGGGGAATTAAGATCCAAAGTGTACGAATAGGTGCTCCCTTCTATCCAGCATCGTTCATAATTCTTACCAGGAAACAATCTAGCCACTGCTCTTATCAGCGGCATCATTCAATCCCGCCTTATCCAGCATAAACTCCCTCTCCCCTCGATCGCTTTCCCCCAAAAACTCATCTCCTCGCCGAGCCCCCAACCGCGGCCAATGACTCCTCCTTTTTTCTTGCTCCAACGCGTGCATTCCCTTTGTCAGTGACCTTAGGGAACGTATAAAACGGCGATAAGCCGGCTGCAACGAGAATGTCGCAGGGGCATGCCACGGCCGCTATCAGTCCGCGGCATCGTTACCTCGTTGTCTGCGTTCTATCGATTTTCCTGACCTTGTGCCACGGCGAAGGCACGAATTACCCTGATACGCTCTTTAAAACGATGCCTCCCAGGGCGAGCCGGGAATTGAATCGTTCTTCCTGATGCGCGTCGAAAATTTAATCCACCCTCCACCCTCCCTTCGTTTTTTTTTTTTTTTGCTGCGGTGAAACACGCGCTTTTGTCCGAACGTTTGATCCCTGGCATCGGTCGCGCTAATGTGATTTGGTTAACCGGATGGCCAGTTAAGGTCGATTTCGGTTCAATAGCGTCGCGCGGAGAAATTTACAAAGGACGGATTCGAAATTCTCCTCACCCACGAGAGATTGATTCGATTCTTCGCGCATTACTATTCTTCGCGTTTACAGAGGCGAATGATGTTAGCGGTTGGCGTTGAAAATTGTGTTAGGACAATAAGGGGAGAACTGGCGGATTGGCTTTATTATTTTTACGGTTGTTATTATGAGGCTGGTAGTATTGAGAGGGTAGTGACGGATCTGGGTTTCGATTCTGGAGGTTGAAATTTCAATGAAATATATGTATTATATGTGTGTTTTATACTCATACGATGATTTCTTAACGAATAACCAAACTCCCAACACCTTGACCTTCGAATAAAAGAGAATTCGCGTCGGCTCGATCGTTTCCGAACGAAAGGAACGTTTGGTTAAGTTAAGGATAAATCGTAGGAAAATCGTAGTCACCTTGATATTTAAGTTCCTCGACGCGTTCTTTCTTGGAGGATAAGGTGGCTCGGTGTCGGAGCTTTTCGAGGAAAATTCGAGCCAGGTCCTCCCCCATTACCCATGTAATATCCGGCGCAGCATGCGCTTCTGAAAATCGGGTCGATCCGGCCAGAGGCGCTCCTCCCCGCCCGGACCGGCCACCAAATTGACAAATTGGGCCAATCAGGTCCCAATGTACTCCAATCGCGATGAATAGCGATATTTTTTGCTCCCGCTTTATTGGAAGACACTCGTTTCTTCCAATTCGCTCGACTTTCGACGCGAGTCGACTCGTTTTTATTGCAACAATGCCCAGAATGCCGCGAGGGTTATTTTAGGAACCCTGATAACCTTTCCTGATAGGGGCATTGTGAAGGGATTCGTCGGCTTTGATCGGTGGGACAATTTGTCCTCATCGAAATCCTCGAAAAATGGAGTAAACGCGCGTTACCCAATGATTTTAAGAGAGCTGTTAAGATAATATACCAAACTCTCTATAAAAACTCGCAAAACTCAACACCTTAACGAAACATCCAAAAACTCGACGAAAAACCCTTCAGAAATTTCCCTTCCTTCTCTGCACATATATTTCTTCCCGTTCAGGCTAAAATATTGAAAAAAAAAAAAAATACTAAAAATATTTTTAAAGCGATCGCAAAGATACAACGATCTTAATACGATCACCAATTATCCTCGTTGCTCAATGAATACACTACCATCCCATTCTCGATTCAATATTCCATTTGCAAGCGAAAATCTGGACTTTTAGCAGAATTCACGAGAAACGAAGGGTTGGAAGGTGGACGGGGGCTGTCGCGGGGGCAAGTTCGACAAGTTACCCGGAGTATAAATCCGGCCAGTGTTCCCCGGATCACAGCCTTCGAAATTCCGCCTCGAGTCTCCGGACGGCCACTTTATCCGCACGACTTTCGAGACCTTCGTCGAAGTGCGATCGGCGCTTTGTCGGCGGCGGGCCATGAGAGATCGGTGCAAACTAAGCGAAAAATTTAATGGAGCCGAGGAAATGGGCGAAAATTCGCGATGAAAGGGACGCCGGGAAATAAAGGCGGGGCTGGGATGCCTCGAAGGTGGAGGCGAAAGCCCGAAGGCAATCTTGACGATCCCCTTCTTCAAATCCAATT
Organism: Ampulex compressa; assembly: GCA_038496175.1. NCBI lineage: Eukaryota > Metazoa > Arthropoda > Insecta > Hymenoptera > Ampulicidae > Ampulex > Ampulex compressa. The sequence continues at coordinate 252,523 of JBCFXI010000093.1, read as the reverse complement.
TCTCGCGCCCTACCCTTTCCCGCTCTTCCACGTCATAATCGCGAGTTTCTCCGCGAGAACTCGCTTTTCAATATTTCCCGACACTGCCGCCCGGATATTCATGGACAAAGTTCCCCGAAGTCTCGCGCTGGCCGCCGCGAAAGAAACTTGCGGATCCCCGATTAAACGATCGCCGATATTCCGTTGGCGCTGCGAGCCCCGCACCTCGACTTTGTGCCTTGGAAGTCGCTCCCTGCGAAAGCCAGAAGTACGATTCGTGCAGAAGAACGAACAACACTCGATGGAAAGGCGAGAGTATTTCGTGGCTAATTGCACGAGTGTCTTTGTCGCGTCTTTTTCGCTTCATCGTATTATGCACACAAGGATATCGAATGTGAATGCGATGCATCGTAAAGGCGTTTCAATCGTTGTACGAATATTGGCGGTTATTATTGTTCGTGGCAATATTCGTGCATGCAAGCAGCGTGAAGAAGGAGGTGTACATATTCTAGCTATAATTAAACCTGGAGATCCTATTTATCGAATGAAATATCGAGGATGGTTTATTCGAGGCTTCCGAGGAGTATAAAGGGTTAATTCGGGATGCGGGAATAGTCGAGAAATATTTGTGTTATCCTCATTGGCAGCTTTCGTCGATCGACGTCCGTCAATGCCTCCATGCCCGCCAATCGAATTCCAGGGAATTCGTCGTCTCCGCGGCACTTTATATTCGACGGCTTTATACCCCGATAACGAGTGCCTCGCGTGGGCGCGAATTTTCTCGCCTCCCCTCGCCCCTCGCGCTTCAAACGGCTCTTGATCCCTCGGCCAAATATTTTCATTTCCTCCTCGCGTTTCCCCCCCGCGATTTCGGACAACGACGACAACTGCGCGCGCACTTAGCGCACATCCGGCCGTGCCAATTTCCGCTTTGCTTCTTTCATCGTTTCGTCATCGACGGGAAGACGAGTATTCCTTATATCTGTAGGAGGAAATCTAAGAAAGATGAATGAACAGGATGAGATAATATAATATATGTTATCGAATAATAATAATATATAACGCGCTTATCAAAATATATACTACTTTATATCAATATATTAGTGTTCAGCATGTTGGTGCTCAGGGTTGGAGAAGTTTCGAAACGTTAATGATGGCGAGGAGCGTAGAGTAAGGAAGGCGTGCTTGAGCTTCGAGAAAATCTCGAGGCATTAAATATTATCGCGAGAATTAGAGACGTGGATTAAAGAAGGCGTGCGACGATATCTGGAGCTTGTCAAGCGACGATACCAATTAAAATAACGAAGCAAGAATCGCGTATTCCCTGGTTTAAAAAATACATTCAATTTATTCGCTTCATTATATTGCACAAAAATTGCTCGAATTCGTTCACCTTTGCGTACATATCCCTACGATATTCTAAATATATTATATTATATTATATTCTAAATACGTTATTTCGCGGATAAGAGTTTACGATGGAAATTCTGATCTTGGTAATCGGTAGCAAACGCTCAGCGGAATAATATAATCGAGGAGGTCCTATGGAAGAGAAACGGCGCCGCGTTACCACGTAATTCTCTTCAACGTCCGCGTCTCTCCGTCTCCGGCTCATCTTCCAGCTCGGCTTTTTATTATCCTGCCGGTAATCGAGCAGGAACCGATAAAACGCGCTCGTCCCTCGATCGCGTCCTTCGGCCCTGTTTTTTCGCCCCTCCCAGCCGACCACCGTCTTTTCCTCATTTCCTGCCCTTCCTCGCGTCGCGCAGGATACGCGCGTAATTATATTCGACGGCAAAGGAACGCGGAATCATTATTACGGGACTTCAAAGGCGGCCAAGTTTCCATCCACTTTTATCACCGGGACATTTCGCCCCGGCTACTCAATCCTTTTTCCTCGCTGCTTCAATTCACGACTTAGGCTCCGGCAAGAATTTTCTTTACAAAGGAATATGGTGGAGGAGAAAGGAGCAAACGTGATACGGCGAAGGAGAGAGGAATGCAAGAGGGACGACGCGATCCGCAAAACGAAGCCTGGAGTTCTTGTAGTTCGCGAGGAAAACATCCTGATTTCCTCCCTCCTGAATACGGTCAGCCTTCCATCTAAGGAACATCCCTCCTCTCCTCCTTCGTCCCTCCACGGTCTCCCTCTCCCTTTCCAACAGCCGCAGAACTTACCGCGTTGAACACGCGAAAAGGAATCTGACTTAGCTTAGCCCCGAGGGTACTACTCGTTAGCCTTACTGTTCTCACGGCTCAAGAATCAGAGGGTCTTTTCGTAGTCACGTACACGTAAGCAGGGACTATACAGGCGCGTACTTAAAGAGCCTCGCGCACAGTGCTGTCCGTCCGCTCCATGTAACGCGGTTCCTTCCATCACCGAACCGCCTTCAAAGGGGCGCGTCTCTTTGTGCCTTCCATATCTTGATGCGAGGAGCTGAGGAATAGGATATAAGGGCCGAGGAGCGGGATACGCGAGGAATGTACAAGGGTATCAAAATGATCCTACGGATGAATTACTTTCTTTCCACCTGTCGCGACGAGGTCGAGCGAATAACGAGAACACCTCGGTGTTGAATCGCCTCGAGAGTCGTGCGAAGATCGTGTTTGGTATTGCACCGTGATCGATTCCAATCGTCGATGAAAGGCGCGACGATCGATTCGCGTCATTAGGAGATAATGATTCTTATGGAGAGTCCGAGGATATTTGTCCAGGATATCGACACCTCGATCGTATCGTCCGTTAAGCGCCGCGCGAAACCGATGGCTGAATTACGAAACGTCCGCCTGCTGTTCTCCTCGTATATCCAAATTCAAAAGTGCGCGCGCATCCGGCCGTCATCGCGTTGGCCCAATTTCGGGCGCGCGTCCTTTACATTAGCCGACGTGAAAGCAATTAAAGAACCGCACGTGTTACGACGCGCTTGCTTTCGAGTAAAAATTAAATCTCGTTCCCCGCGGATGGATTTGTATGACGAGCAGACACGTACCGTCGAGCGTGCGTCCGCACTGGATTGGACGAGGGAGGCTTCGCTCTAACGATTCTCGTTTGGACGAACGACGGATTGGTCGAATGAGCGGTCCTTGAAAATATAAAATAATGAGCGATAATGCGATATAAACGATACATCGATACCAAGGATATAAATAATACGTTATCAACGACCCAATAATACGTGATAATACGTAATAATACGATACCGAGGATATAAAATAACGTGTAATAATACGATATGAGCGTGAAAGTACGTCGAGGGACGAGGGGAGTAAATATAAGGGGAGCGGGGAGGAACGATCGAGTAGTGGGGAATTTGCATAACGCTAACATGGAAGCCCACTTCGACCGATATACGGGTGATCGAATTAGTGCGTCGCTGCGCGAATACATTGGTTTACCAGTTTACACAGGCCTCCAGGTACGAAATATATGCATTATGCGTGTCGCATATCCGAGGTCGGGGAATCACGGTCCAAGCTGATTAACCCGGCCCCTTACCGTGTCACTCTCCGCTCGCGAATCGGATTCAGAGGCGGGGCCTTGATTTTCCATAAGAACGCGCCTGATAAACAAAAAAAAAGGGCTTAACGTCTTTTAATGCGATGCTGAATCATCGTATCGACTCGTAATAGTGGCTCGTTGTCGTTATTAATCGTGCGAAATTCGAAGCGCACGAGTTACGCTTCAAAATGGGGAGGGATTACAGATCAGATGGCTGGATGGAGTGGATTATGGTACTTGGCTAGATCGATCGCGATTATAGATTGGATGGCTAGATTAATTGGATCGTAGATTACGGATTATGGTAGACAACGTTCGAGGTTTGATTTATATTCCCGGGATGTGTAGTCCTCGTGATATTCGGGGAGGAGCGCGCGAGAGCGTCGTTTTTTTCCCCCCGATAGTCTCTCCCTCGAAGCGTAAGATATTTTATTATACGCGGAACAGAGACACCGATTGTATCGCGGCGCAATTTTCCATTCGCCCGGCGATCCTTTGTACGACAGAATCTCGGTTATTCTATTGTACGGATGCAGATGGAATGGCTACAACGCACGTTAAACGTTGAGATTATTACACCGGTGCGCCATTCTCTTGATGGAATTACGTCCACATTGCAGTGGAGAATCAAGATAATGAGCATTATGGCGCTGAATGTTCTCGAACATAAGCGAGCTAACGACGTATGACGAGATGAAAATGGGTCCTGCAAAATAATCGTTTCTATTTACAATAGCATTTACTCGCGCCATTCCGTTCGATGATTTATCTCGTAAAAACGGGTTGAAGTGAAATTAGTGCGCGCGCACTGTATAATAATAGTTATGCAATATATATACAAATAGTCTAGTAAAAAGAAGTAACCTATTTATCCTATTTATCCTCGATTTTATCGCCAGGTAATTCTGCGTAAAATCTCAAAAACCATGAAAGACGCGCAGCTATAAATATTTATAGTAAAATTCATAGATTTTCGATGGAAAACGTTGGATTCGGTTTTTTCTCGTTGGGAGGATTTTTCGCACGAACCGTCCGGTGTGACGGATGCGTTATTTCTTTGGTCGCGGGAACAACGAGCGGCCATGTACGCCATTTGGTCCGCTGTTGCTTCGCAAAATTGCCCCTAGTTTGAGATTCTGCGACCCAAATAGGGTTACAACTTCGCAGCCTTTTGGGGAAGGTGCGGCATGTGCATGGTAAACGCAGACTATGGCGACTTAAAGAAACGTTACCAAGCAGAGGATGCAGTTTACCATTCCAGTTTCCCTCGCTTCCCGACTTTCCTCCATTTTTCTCGACTCGCCTGCAGGAAGCACCGGTAAACTTGCAAAACTCGCCATTTTTTTTTTTTCTTACAACAGCGAAGATTGGAACTGGGATGCTGGCGCCAGCTTCTTGCGCGATGGAATCGGAAGTGCATTAAAATTTTAGCATCCAACGGGAGAGTGATGTACGCAATAATCATTTTCTTAAACAAATCTTCCATACCAATATTATCCTTCAGCGCATTTATATATCAAAATTGAATTCTTCAACGAAGAATCCTCAAACTCACCTTGAAAGGTCCATAATAATTGAATTAGGATATTCATCGATTATCCTCGATTCAACCGTAGTTTATAGACTTCAATTTTAATCTCACTTTATATCGCGCTGAAAAGTCCAATAATAATCCGAAATATCAAAATAAATTGGCCAAGAAGTCCGTACGTGACGCCTGAAAAGCGTCCTACGCCGACCAGCACGTGAGATTCGAGTTTTGCGCTATCGCGCTTATTCACTCGGTACGTGCATCGACACACACGCCCCCGCACGTACACTCGCGCGCTCACACCATTCGCGGGAGGCGCAGTCGGACACGAATACCCACGCACGTTCACACACTCGCAGCTTTATTAATTCAACAGCAGTGTGCGAGTTTCTCTGGCCGAGAAATCTCGTCCGCGCCTCGCAGGTTTAGGGAAAACAATGCGAGAATTACCGTCAAACTCGCGGCAGTTATTGTCCGCCTCCCTTTGAGTGCATCCCCCTCCCCCCTCCCACCTCCTCCTTCCTCCTGCCTTTTGAAGTCCGCAAACGACGTACTTGCGCCCCCGTTCTTGCCCCTCCTGCCCTCGAAAAACTCGCGGTTGCGCCGACACCTCGACGACGGACCGATCGATCGCTTTGTGATCGATCGATTATACCCCAAATCGATGGATCGCGATTTTCTGAATGTCGGATGCAAGATTTTACGAGGCTCGAATTTTTAAGGATTTCGAGGAAAAAGGATTTTGAGTCGCTACATCATTATTTTGTATAATTGAGCTTTTACATTGGATAAGCTGCGAAGCGTTGCCTTGAATCTGAGGGGCGTTGAAATGATTTATTTTGTTTCGCTAAATAATTGTATAGGTATGATTGTCTCAGGCTTTTTCTTGCGATCGAATTGAATTGAGTGGTCGTGGAGAGAAATAGGCGGTTCGCGAATAGCGATCGAATACTGGTATCCTCGAAAGAATCGACATGACGATGACTTTTTAAATATTTTCAACGATTACACAGACTTTATACTCCGTTCTATGACTCTATGGCCCTCTGTGATTTTCTGTGACTTTTAGTTTTCTTCTAGGCTACGCTCTTCTTCCTTAAGGTCTCTGCACGCGCTTCCTCTTATTCGTAAACGCTTGCACTACCATCGTCTACTTCAAAACCATACGTCACCCAAAACTAAAGCACGCACTGTCTCCCAATCGCTCTTCTTTCATCGCTTTATAGTCCAAACACTCCTCCTTCGGTCACACGCACTTATACTTCGTAAAATATTTATTCGCTCTCACGCCTGACTATTTTCACCTACCCAGAATAGTTTTAGTGCAAAGATAAAAGTCCAGGGGCGAGTGGAAGCCGAGGAGAAAGACGGCGATACGTCATGCGCGGCGATCTTAATATCCGTTTCACGAGCGCTTTATTATCCTCATTGACTCCGGCCTCTCGTACTCGATTTATCGCCCCGAGGTACGTCCACCAGCTCGAACAACCTCCGCGCGAAGTTTCTTTTAAATTGGCCGAGCGTCGCTCTCCAAGGCCTCCGAATTGCAATCGTCGTGTCTCTCCATTTCCGGGAGATCTCCGGCGAAAGGAACGAAGACGGATGGTCCTCGTCGCGTGCGAGGGCGGCTCGATAAACGAGAATCGATAGCGGAGGATCGTCTCGAGGAGAACGTGGTAACCTTCGAAGGGAAATTTACAGGACGCAGGCCATTTTTTCCTAGGAAATTTTATCAAGCCTACGAAACACGCGTGGCTGTTCTCCAATAGAAGAGACTTCGCGAATAATTGAAATGTTATTATTCGATGAGATATAAATACGCGCTGTGTGTTCTACGTGTGCAGATATGAATAATAAAAATATTTATTTATTTTTATTTATTTATTCATTACAACTAGGATTACACGAGTATAGAGATAAAACTATTACAACGATATTACGACAGCGACTGCTCCGCGATTTGACGCGACGCGACTGTATGTTAGCATTTTCCGACAAATTACGACAAAAATATATCACGACTTGTCTCGACGACCGTACTGCTCCGATTGCCTCGCTCGTCGTCCCCATGGAGATCGACGGCCCCAAATTTTAAAAACGTGACGCACAATGCACCACTGTCTGTCCATCGTCTGTGGATACTTTGTATCTACAACGCCATGAGTCGATGCCTTGCCACGTCTATTATATGAACTGTAGAAAATAAAATTAAAAGTGGGATACATGTATGATGGATAATTATAAAAAATTAGACACTACAGTATTATAAACTTATACAGATATGCATACATATATATATTTTTTAATAATAATTTTCGACACCGACCGCTGTAAAACCATTCGATCTAGGACTTATCGTTCGAGGTAAATTTGTAATTAACACTTTACATGCAAGATTTTTCATCGGCGATGAGCAGGATCCGAACTCTAATTTTTCACCTGGAAGTCGATTATTATTTTCATCGCCAAGAAGAAGGAAAACCACTTTGCGTGCAAACTGAGCAAAGTAAGTAGGAAATAGAGGGAAAGGGAATAAATCTTTCTTGAGCAAGGTAAGTAAAGTTGAATAAATAAAAAGGGGTATAAAGGGAATGCAAAGCGTGCGGCGAGGAAGATCTTAAAACCGAGCCGAGAGGCCAGGAAATCCGTTAAACGAAATACCGTATAACGTACGCTCGGTCCCCATTAATATTCACGCCCTTCCTGGGAATTGCTTTCGTTTTTCCATCTGTGCCCGTAAAAATGTTTGTCCTGCAACATTCATTCCGCGTCGATCAAAACCGACGGCGCATTAATTTAAGATCGCGACTCCTCCGACGATATCGCGCTTATCTACGCTCGAATCACAGACTTTTACGTACTAATATATGGTAATATATAGTAATATATAGAAGTCCGCGGTTTGGATGAATGATTCACGATGTACGAGTAGGACCTTAGAAGGTCTCCCCAAAAAATCGAATATATCGGAGCAAACGAACGACGAATCGCGACTAAGGTCGATGCACCAAAAACTATCAGCGTATATTATAATCGCAAATCGTGATTCGTGCGCTTCTTAATGAAATCCTATTTTCCTACTTTTGCGCCATCCCCTGATCACGCCTTTGATTTTTAACTATGACTCCAACATTTTTCTATTATATATAATATATGTATATAATATATATATATATATATATATATATATAATATTTTTATATATTTTATATATTTTTATACATTAAATTTTTATTCAATTATTATAATAATATTAATAATATATATTCAGAAAAAAACTCGACCGCAATTTTACGTTATACACCAAGAGCTTTGGAAGCGTTCGCGATAGTTCCATCGAGGCAAATAGACGTTCGCTTTAATCCCGCGGGATGACTTTGATTCGAATCAAGTATCTGCCAGGGTGAATCTAGCTAGACGCTTACGTAGATTCCATTCGAATTAGGTGAGACCGTCTTGAATTCCAGGATAGTTACATCGCTTTTACTCAAACTCCGTTGTGCATTATACATTCAGATCCGGCCGATGCTTATGCAGCAGAATAATTTGAATTTGTGTCAAACATTGGGTATATAAACTTGGCGCTTAAACCGGGTTTCTATGCGGCATACGCGCAGAATGTCATTAGCGGATGTAAAATAACGCGGGAAAGTGTTCTTATTCGCCATGGAATGTCCGACTAAAATGCAACAGGGGCGTGAATAAAATTTACTCCGAGACCCGGGAATGGCGCTTTTCAATTTGATTGTACGCGCAATTATCGTAATGCGCGTGCAACGTTAATGAGCACGCAAGTGGAAAAGGAAGGGAAGGGTCAAAAAAAGATGGTCAAATTTTCCTGCGCACGGAAAGGCCATTTGTGTGCGAGGAAAAACGAGGCCGGTGAGGTTTTAATCGAACTCGCACACACAGAGCGCTCCTCCGTTACGATAAATTTCCACGATGTCCTTTTCTCGAAGCGCTCGTTATATTTAACGAATTACACGCGAATAAATTCACACGGACGGATGTTCGTTTAGTTTCACATCGGAACGTAATTCGTTAATATCTAAGTACGATATTTCGGGGGAGGGGAGGGGGGCCAATAATTCCGTTTGCCGGCAAACCAGTTATCCAATATTTGCAATGGCCAGAAATACTGTTTGACAGCGATCACTCGTCGAGGTTCGAAGTGGACCAGAAATCTTCCCTGACAGCGATTACTCTATATTTTGAGTTATCGACACTTCGTCTCGACAGCGATTAGCGATACACAAGCGGATAAATCACTGAGAGGTATATCGATATAACGTTTCCAATATAATATAGAGTATAAAAAACTATATATATATATATATATATAGTAAACGAGGAAACTTTTCGTTTAGCATGAATCTATCGGCACGATCGATTTCGGAAAAAAACTGACGGACCTGAAAAACGACCTTCGTATTCTTAGTAATGCACGTAGTTCCTTCTGTACAATTTCGTCCCTGTAATTTTTAACGCCTAAATCGACGACTTGAAAACCAATTTTTATAGGTAAGATTGTATATTGATTTTTGTACTATCATTTATCATCTAATTTATGTAAATAAATTTCATGGAACATTGGTCGAATGGTTGATTTCAAGGAGTAATTGAGCCAGGTTACACACGCACACACACATATAACAAAAGAAATAATATAACCTTAGTTCAAATCGTAAGTGATTAATCTCGATGCCTTTTCACGCGTTTACCCGGTTTCGACCATGGATTCCCGTAGTGTATCCTGAAAGAAACGCTTGGTGCTGAGGCATCGCCTTCGGTTCGCCGTAAGTCCACTCTTTTCCGCGCGGATCCATTGTCGCCGATAAGCATTCGGTGCCGCGGCTCGACTAACAAAGCTGGAAATAGAGCTCGGTTCAAAGGTTCCTCCCCTCGGGCTCCCGGCGCCGAGGTCGACGATAGTCATAATGAAAACGCGGCTGTGTTCCACTCGCGTTAACCCTCTATAACCCAAATTTCACCCAGGTTTCTCCCTTCTTATTCGAACTTCGACTCCCGTACGTATTTTGAATAACGTTACATCAAGATGGCGGCCAGCGACTTGGAATTTTACGAATAACTTGTTTTGGTTGGATTTCGAGGTATTTGTACGAATTATTGTTATTTATACCAAAGCAGAGGTATCGTATTTATATCGTTGTTTAATAGTTGGTGTTTGAATCGTCATCGGGTATAAAAAAATTGTTTTACTCGGTTGCTCGGTCTTTATTTGCCATCGGTTGAATATTCGAGGATAAAAAATCATGAATATAGATGAATAGCGCGCGGAACGAAATGTCCGATATAATTAATTGCGGTTTATCCGATAATCGGGGATGCTTCCATAAATGCAGCGCGATCCGTGTATTCGAAATAAGTTACGGGTAAATTCCAACGAGCGATTTGGGACGGGGCGTAGGAAAAATCTAAAAGAGTTACAAAAGGTTAATGAACCGGATCGTGCAATTTGAATGGAAATGAGCGCGGGGGAAATGGAAAAAGCTAATTGCATCGTGACGAGAGAGAGCCATTGATCGACCCGCGGCCAATTATCGATGAGCGATTATCGATGTAAAATATTCCGCTCGACACAACGTCGGTGGTTAAATATAAATTAATCGTTGTTCCCACGTTGTTTCTTCCCTTCCAGAAATTTGCCGCGTCGATGAACGAAATGCAAAGACAATTGCGCAACCGTTTTGCCATAGTTTATCATTAAGCGCGACAAACTCTACTTTAACATTATATATACAACAACGCACCGATTATTCTCTAACCGCATTAGCCTCTCAAACAGCTTCTGAATCCCATAAGAAATTCTCGAGGTCGTCGACTTTCGTACAAAGAATTCGCACCCAAAAAATAATTGAATCAATATAATATCCTTCATTTACCAAGATCGTTCGAATAAACCACTCATAAAATCCCACAAAACGAGCTTCGATACAATGTCGAGGAAAGCTCATCCCATAGAATAATCGAATCGACATAATATCCTTCATTTACCAAGATCGTTCGAATAAACCAAAGAATAAAGTCCCACGAAGCGAGCTTCGATGCAGTGTCCATGAATGCACTTCCTAAAAACAGCATACACATCGCGTCAAAGTTTCGAGGCTTCGAGAGGACTTAAATAGCTGTACAATTTCCCAGTGGCAAAATGAAAGGGGTAGGAGGGACCTTCAGGAGGATACGTATCCATTAACGAGAACAGTTGATCGGCGGTCATCGAATTCTGTACGCGTCAGCCGGTGATTCGGACAATCGACGGAGCGGAAGATCGATAGTCGATCGTCATTAAAGCGGCGGGCCGTAGCACATGGCCAGAGGGAAAATGCATTTGTGCATCGAGTCCTGCAGTTTCTCCGATTGCAGACGGACGCTGCGCCTGTCTGTCAGCGATACGCGAGCTGGCACGGCTAAAAGGAAGAGGAAAGGGGCAAAAATAAGGGACGATGGAAAACAAACGAATCGACTTCCGTCGTTGCTCTTCGTTTCCTCCTTCGTAAGAAGTACAGATCGTTGGAAAGAGCGAGAGCAATCCAGCATTGGATTCTGATAACGATTGGAAGGACGTAGTTTCGATATATAGTTTAAAAAGCTCACGAAACAGCACTGCGTCTAAGTATGATTCCTCAGAGAAGAAGAGTTCGTGGGTCGCGATGAAAAATCGCAATTGTTTTTTAGCTTCGAATCTTTGGATTGTACGATCAATCGTTCGGATACGTCCGTCGAGACCCTGCGTTCTTATCTTCTCCAGAGACCTTAGGTACAGGTTTTTTAATGCAAAGTAGCGCTTGGTTTTGAAGCGAAAATATTACTCGCTTCGAGACGATCGATAAAATACTCGGACTATTATTGAGATGTACTCATAAACTCGTGAGACGTACTCGAATAAGCGAAGGTACTTTATTGCTATTACCGCGTTACGAATAATCTTACTCTACTTCGGCTATATTCTGATTTTGACTCTGACTTTGTATCTTACTCTATACTTTATTCTCTATAATTCTCTCCAAATCTCACTCTCTTCTCTTTTCACCCTGACTCTCCTTCCTCTTCCGGTCTATGCCCCTTCCTTCGATCGCACGGGTTTGCACTCTTTAAAATATTTACTCCTTCTCACCGGACTTTCTCGCCTCAGCCGCAGTTTCAGTGGCCAGTTTTCGGCCACGTTTTGACCAGAGCGCCGGCCTCGAAAAATTAAACGGCCCACAATGCGGCGGATCTTTATCGTCGGCTCGCAGTTCGGGACAAAGGGACGAGGACGCGTTTCATTTCGGACGACGTCGAATTTATCCGCGAGCAATCAACGGCAGCTCGTTATAATATATATAAAACGGGTGGCAGTAACGCGAAATACGGCCCAATTACCTGGGCGTATAATTACGGCCTTAATGACGAGATAACTTCTCCGCTGCGCCGGAAAATATCGGTCCTGCAGCCGATAAATATCCAGCCCCGTATCGTCGACGCGTCCGACGCGCGATTAATCCGCGCTTTAGCGTCGCCGACACCGACTTAATAACACCAATTACCTTCGTAACGATTGGCTCGCGACAATGTTGCTACGGCGGACAACGCGAGGAGTTTTACGGCTTGCGCGCTGCAATGTTAGCCCTTTGCATTTTGGACTTTCCCCTTTTTTATTTAAACGAAAATGTAAGAAATGTAGGAAATGTAGGAAATTTAAGAGTGATAATTGTGGGAGGAGGATCGAACTTATCAAACGAGTGATCGTTATTTGAATTTTTGATTTTCCCCTTTTTTAATTTAAACGAAACTGTAAGAAATTTAGGAAATGTAGAAAATGTAGGAGTGATAATTGTGGGAGAAGGATCGATCGTATCAAACGAGTGGTTGTTATTCAAATTTTTGATTTTCCCCTTTTTTCTATTTAAACGAAACTGTAAGAAATGTAGGAAATGTAGAAAATATAAGAATAATAATTGTGAGAGGGCGATCGATCGTATCAAACGAGTGGTTGTTATTTGAAAAATCAACCAAAATATTGCTAGTATAAAATTGAATTTTCGAGAACACGCTCCGCGCTAAAAGAAGAACCACGATTTCCAAGAGCGTGAATTTGATCGATAAAAAAGTGATTTTGATTTACGAAAGAGTAGACTTGGTTCACGAAAGGATGAATTCAAGGTGGAAAAGAACGAATTTGGGGTGCAAGGGCTGTATTGTCGCGACCGACACGATCAGCAGCACGATTTAGGTGTACGATAATTCGCTTCGTTACATATTAGGCGGCCTAATGACTATCCGGCCTCCAGGCGGCTAATTAATTCAGTCGGCTCTGATCGAGGTTGAATCACGAAATTCCGTTCCATGCGATACAATCCAGCGAACCGCACAACTAATTTCCTACCCCGTGCCTTTTGCACTGACCGTCCAACGAGAGTATCGTTGTTGTAACGAAGATACCAGGAATTAATTGTGGAAATAACCGGTAATGCGCGCTTTGGGAGTTTAATCGTGAAATTCAACGTGAGGAAATTGACCTGCGAGGATCTTTGTGAAATTTGCAACGATTTATCGAGAGTGCAACGAACGAATAACGAAGATGAACCTAGAGATGGATCGAATACTTTTCCAAATTTCCTTCCAGGAGACTAGCTCACCCTTCTTTCAGTCGCAGAAAGGGACAAAGCGACAACTATAACTCTAAAACTTAGAATAATATATTTCAAAGAGCAAACGAATGTTCCAGGTTAAAAGCTCAAGTGGGCGAGTCACTCTACAAACCCCTTTCCGAAGATCCGCTCACCCTTGTATTTTCTTCAAAAGAGGACAAAGTTGGGTGACAACGATCGTTGCGCCCTTGGCTTCCGATCGTTACTACGCGATGCTTCGGAGAACATTTGGAACTTAGCAGGCGCCTCGGTTCGATCGGAATTACATCTCAGGACTCCGGGCAATAACTCTAATCCCCTCTCCACTCGGCTCCCCCCTCGCCGCCCCTCTCGGTATTACACGATTGCAATTAAGTTTTCACTCGACGATAAGCCCGACCTCGTGTAATTGGAATGTTGAATCTCGCGCCATAATCGTTGGCCCCCCCGCTTGGACTTGGCGAGTCGGTTTTCCACTTTCTTAACCCCCAATTTCGGGCCATCGAACCGCCCAGGTTCGGCCCTGAGTATCGTAATTCATCGCAGAATCGTTTATCTTACATCGTATCCGCGCGACACCGCGTATTAATTTAGGGAGAGGGACCTCGGATTGAATCTCATCCATCCAATCGGGAATTTTCCGTGCGATACGCGACTTCGATTGAGCCGGGCAATGGGAGGGAGGGAGGGAGGTTTTTGGGAGGGAATTTATTTAAAAGTTCCACGCTGTAAGCCGGATGCATTTTGCGCACACCTGCTTTTATGAGCCCCGGGAAGTGGATGGGCGAATTGCCTTAACTTTCGCAATCTGTCAGGCTCGATGGACGCTTTAATAATCCCGATCGTCCGGGTCCACAACGAATATCAGATTATTATCGTGCCTCCGATCCTGGCGTGTCTACCACGACCGTACACGCCAGAGAGTTCTCTTGAATTAAACCCGCTGTTTGCGTAAATAAATCAAATCGCAGGGGCCAGGAATAATCGTGGAGGCACGAATGATTTTCCGCTCGGTATTTTCCTTTTATTTTAAGGCCCGAAGTTAGGAATTTGTTCGATCAAAATCCTTGGGAAGGGTTTACGGTCGATGTCTTGAGCGATCGGTTGAGAATCGATGTCGACTCGATTGATCTTTCGATGATTTAAAATCGGATGATTTTAATCGGGTGTCGAAGAAAAAAAGTGGAATTTTGAGGATTAAACGGGGAGACGATTAGTGGTTCTCGCGAGTAAAATGTGTTTACGACGCTTTGACTCTCTTGTAGCTATATTAAATATATGTTAGATAAATAAATATATATTATTGTAGCTTATTTGTAGTATATATTAAAAGTGTATACCTTATAAAAGTATGATATTAATAAAGAGTGATTAATCAGGTTCGAATAGGGTGTGTGCAAAAGTATATTTGATAATTGTATATACTAGCAGCCTTATTATATACATTAGAGACGTTGTCAGAGGCATTAAGATCGTAAATGCTCAAAGGTCAGAGTAAAAAATTTTAAAATTAAACCTGACAGTAGTTGTGTTTGATTCGACGATTAAAATTTGAGTAGTAAACTCTAAAATATCTTTGGCAAATCTTTGGACATCGATAATCGAATTAAGGAAGTGCAGGGGATTCTTATTACCCCAACGCAATTACCTCGTGTCCACTTTCCACGCTGATCGCATCTCTTAGATCGAGACTTTGAGTCTCGTCCGCGATATCAACGGAGCTGTCAAAGCCTCTCGGTCCTAAAAATCGATCGCTTTGGCTTTCACGCTTTGCATATCCCTTGCATATACATCGAGTGCATTAACGATTATAGCACACGCCCACTTTGTCGGTTTATCGTTATAAACTATGATGATACATTATTGCAATAAATTACCATAATCCTCTGCTTCTCAAATCCACAACTCAGACTCCTAGCCTCGCTTGCCTTACGCCTTATTATTTCAATGCTATGCAACGTATATATATACATATACATATACATTCCTATTTACACACACACACGCACACCAGGAAATCAGCGTAAATATTCCCACGGAGGAATTACATAAAAAAAAAATATCCATGAGATTTTTACGATACCTTACACTCGTCAAGCTTCATATCTTCGACGTGCGAAGGCCCAAAGTTCCTCCACCAATATCCAAATGGATCTTCCAAGGGGATCAGGCTCCGTTTCTCATTGGTCCACCCAGTATCTGGGAAATATACCGGGTGCACCGCACGATAATAAAGTGTACGTACGCGGGGGATTGGAGACGCAGACTCCGCTGTATCGATCCGGCCTGGAAAGAGAGGCGAGCGGGGGATGAATTCGCGATGAAGGAAGAGGGAGGATCCCGGAGCCAGGGAGGATGCAGAAGGCGAAGAGACGGCGAGACAGAGGCGGGAATTAACCCGTGGAAGAGGGAAGAGCGGCGAAGAATAATAAAGACACGCGTAAAAAGGGATAGAGAGAGAGAGAGAGAGGGATAGAGGAATGCAGAAAAAGAGGATCTGCTGCTCATAAGCGAAAGGAGGATGCGCATTCGCCAGAACGGGGAGATAATGGATATGAAATGGAGCCTTGTAAAAGGAGAACGAGCAAGAAGTTCTAAGGGTGAAAGGAAGGTAAGGCGAGGAAAAAAGGGGAGATTGGAGGTACTCGAAGTGAGCGGAAAAACAAGACAATATGCGAGGCAAGAAAAATAGAGAGGCGCGCGGAGAGGCGCCTGGGGCAACGAAGCTAAGGGAAACGACGCGGAGGAGCGAGAATAAATTGAGAGAGAGAGAGAGGGGGGGGGGGGACAAAAGGAGCAACGCGGTTAAAATTAAATATGTAGAAAAACAGGCAAACAGAAAGGGACTACCTGATGAAGGAAAAAGCGGAGGTGAAGCGAGTAGGAGAAAGAGAGAGGAGCTGTGCCGAGAGAAAAGCACGTTGGGTGGAAAGTGCATAACCGACATTCGGTTGTCCAAGGGAGATCCACGGCTCCGTTCATGTTCTCGGAGTCGAATCAGATCATTCCTAATTGCTGGGCGTTTTATTCAAATGTCCTCTCCAATCCTCGATCCTCATCCAAATCAGAGAGCGCGTGGGAAGATAAAAGTCTTCGTCACGGCTCTTTTTAAAGCGTAATATCGTGATCTACGAATATTAACATATCAATGTAAATTAGTGTATGTATAATATAACGATTAATATTTGATACATAAATTTGAACTAGAATCCGCACCTCGTGGATCACAATATGGTACTTCAAAAAGATTTCCGACCATTGGTATCGAACGCCAATCTGGTTTCGATTTTTTATTTACGGAATAATCCTCTTTTACGTAATACATGTGCTCGGAGTGATCCATATTAAGTGCATTATCAGCGAGCGGGAAGCGAAAAGGAGGACATTACAAATCGAAAATAGGGGGTGGCTTTAAAAGAAAAGGAAAATTCTTTTTCTTTATCCTCTTAATTTTTCATCTTTATCCTCTTTCGACGTCGATGCAAATTTCGTAACTCTCGGTGCCCAAAAGGCAGGATCGCCAGGAATTGCAAGTATGTAAAGGCAGCGGGCTGAGAATAAATCGTCGTGGGCGTGAGCAAGTTGTTGTCGCGGTTTAACAACGCGCAAACCTTTGGCGCGTAATGCGAGAACAAGGCGTGAGGCGCAATATTCTTATCGAAGCTGCGTCACGCGTGAATAAAAAAAAAACAATGCACGGTCAAGGGTAGCTCGCGAGATTGACTGATCGAGGCTGAAGTTGTTTATTGAGCCCACCTCTCTCTCTCTCTCTCTCTCTCTTTCTCTCTCCCCTTCCGTCTCACTGTTTTTTTTACCCTCCTTTATTGCCCCGTAACTCGTGTCTTTATTTATTTTTCGCGCTCATAATACTCGTTTGTCAGTCGCTGTAAAGCTATTATAAATGACTTACACTTCGTACGTAGAGTACTTGTGAAAAGATTACGTGACTGGTTTATATTCCAAGCGCCTATTACCATTATATTATTCTCGACTCTATTATAAACTATGATTTTTAAAAAGTTAAAAGAAGTAACATAATGAATGTTCTATTTTGACCAAGTCATTTTCTAAGCATATATTTGTTTAACTCTCCCATCCATACCTCCAGTCATAATTAATCAATAATTAAAGCGAAGTATTTTAAATAATTCTCTTCGCGAAAGAATAACAAAAGGGAGGTACGCTGGCGCCGTGAAATTTTATTCTTGCCGTAAACCATCGAGATGACACCTACGTGAACCAGGTTCCTCGACACAATGGCCGACATGTCCTCCGAAGGATGCACTTCTCGACTCGGAGTGAACCCTTATAAACAACGAGACGGAAATTTACGATCCAGAAGGAAAACCATACGAGGAACGCGCCGGTACTGTAAATTTTATAATGGTATTTTCCTCGAACGTCATAAAAAAAAAATCATATGCACCTTCCTCAAACTCGTGACTGCAGAGAAAAGAAACAGAAGTCGAACACCGCGAAATGACGGTCGATGATACATAATAGATCGCGATGGTTCATCGAAAAGACGTGGACGTCGAAATGTGTTCAAACCAGGGACTCCACGCGATAATACGATCTCGAAAAAGGAAAGAAATCTTCGCAAGTTCTAAACGTGTTCCGCTGAAGTTAAAAGTATGTTGGACCAATGCCCCGCGAACTCCAGCTTTGTTCTATATAACATCCTTATCTCGGAGAAGAAGTTAAGGAAGCTCGAAGAATGTAATATTCGCGGAAGAAACTTTTTACCCATCGAAACGTCGGGGCGCCATTTTTCGCCCGTAGGTCCGAGATTAATTAAAGAACGTTCAGATGAGTTTTGCATGAAATCCAGAAACGTGCGAGGAATTCGCCTCGATCGCGCCATTTTGTCGCCGGAGAATCGCTCGCCACCGCGTCCTCGAAGCAAACCATTTAAAAGCCATCAAGGAATTCGCCGAGGAATACTTAAAGGAATTTCGTTTCGCGAATCGTTTATCCACCGTATTCTTCTATTAAGATATATCTATTAATACCGCGGAAAGGAAGAGGATTAAAGTAAAGAATTTTATTCGCATACTTATTCCATTATATCCTCCCTTTCGAGTTAATCTCTTTTAGAAATTCACACTCCGATTCGAAATGTCATCGCTCTTTGTTACCACGAGCAACCACGTTTCCAATCCTAAACAAAGCAGGCAAGATTACACTGTCAACCTCGCTAGTCGCCAATGTCCCACTAATGATAATTACAATCCCAAACCTAACCGCTCCACAAATATAAACGTAACAAACCAACGAGCCTCCATCGTCAAAGTAGCAGAGGGAAAATTCGCTGGAGTCATCCCTTACATTTGCCACAATTTTAGTGGAAAAGTGGCAGAAAGCGTAAATCTGACTCTCTAACCGAGTAACAGGAATCGAAATACGTATATCGGGGGGCTTCCTGGCAGGAAGCAAGGCCGTAAAGAGATTCGGCTCGTGGCAGGGTGTAAAACGATTTTACAAAGGGGTCGTGAGGATAACCAGAGCTCCTAGCCTGGCTTTCGACGGTCCACGGATAGACGGGGAAATATTTATCCGGCGTCGACGTCACATCGGCGTTCCTCCGTGGAAATAGCGAGTCTGGAAACTCGAGGGAAGTACGCGATTTCTCTCGAGTCACCGGCGGGTTATTCGGTCGCGGCGGTGGCTGCAAAACTGATAACCACGAGTCAGCGGTACGTTACTCCGTGGGCGAAAAGCCGAGAAAAGGGATGGCGGGGTCTGCCTTTCCTGCAGGATATCCCGGATTCCCGTATCGATGGCTCTCTCATCCTGCTCCTTTGAAAACCGCTCGAACATTTCCCGACGGAAGGAGCCTGCTGAACAATATCTCGACATTGTCGGGGCAATTTATGAAGCAGAGTATCTCTTAGGACGGTTCGATGGCGGGAATTATTATTCCATTTTGGAGTTTAACCGTTTGAGTGCTGAAGAATTTTCTTATGTGTATATATATATATATATGTGATAAAAATGCGGAATGAAATGCGTAGTAATTTTTAATTTCATTTCATTTCATTTTATTTTAATTCTTATATTATTAAAAACCACAACTGAGTAAAATGAATAAAAAATGCGATTGATAAAAATTCAACTGCTCTCAATAGATGCGAAAATTATACTAACCAACAGCAGCGTCTTCGAATTTTCGGCACATAACGCTGCACTCAAAAAAAATATAAATAGCCTCTTCTGCTGAAAGTATAATACATCGCTGGACATCGTTTGAAAATCGTTTCGATTAATTCGCAACGACAACATCGATCTTCGATTGGCAATGGCCGATGGCAAGCGTCCCGAATCCGCGGGGCAATCGAATATATTCGTACGTTTATTAATCGAATAATTGGGAGACTCGAGTGTCGGTTTTGTTTCGGATACTTTACATAGCGGATCAATGCACAGACCGAGGTGGATAGAGGGGGTGGGTAATTAGCATTTATCGACGAGTAATAAAATGAAGGTATAATTGTGTAACGTAAAGTAGGTTACGTCCAAGTACGATTTCCGATATTTAGGTAATTACCCAATAAACGACCTTCGAACATGAGAGCTCCTTTGCTCCGAATCGCTTTCGCTTTTCAACGCTTCGCTATTAAATACGGTACATCGTTACGCTTATGCGCAATCTATTTCATTCAAATTACACTTTATTTCCAAGTCGCGAGTAACGCGCTTTACCGCAATTTCACGAAGACAACAGAACCGGATGGCGTACGAAAATTTCATCGAACAATATCCGGCAGAGCCAATTGACATTTGTGTCCATTTGTATTTGCGCGCGTAACCGTGCGTGCGCTTAAAAGGCTGCGTATTGCGCCAGGCATTCCGGGGGATAACGAACCTTCGATTGGAAAAGGTCCGGGTAAAATCCTGACCTGCCCCATCGCGCCTCTCTAATTGGCACTGTCGTCGCGTTATAATCGCGCATATGTACGTACGTATGTGGAGCGTACACACGTGCCGAGGGATGCGGCACAGCTTTGCCAGACTTACACACGCGCTCGATACATGTGTATGCGAGTGCGGCTGTACAGGCAGGGTGTTCCAAAAAATGCAGTCACTTTTTGACCGGCCATTCCACCGATATATTTGGATTTGATTTGAGTGTTTATCGACATAGATACAGGTCTAATAAAATTAATTAAGTAAAACGAGAAAGTAGCGTAATGGGAGGAATTTTGAATTTATTGCTGGGTAAAGTTCGATCGTAAAGTCGTACTGTAGACCGTGGAGGTGTGTTAACTGTAAATATTTTTGTTTTCTTTCGGGGAACTTGTAATGTGTCTATCAAAGAGATATAATGTGTATAAATTACTCGTGCTTATATATAGAAGTGATTCTTAATGTAGGGAGACTTCTTTCCAAGGTTGTTTAATGTAGGGAAAGGTGAAATAGGATTGTATTCGAGTATCCAAGATTAAGAAAGCGCAACGGTGTCTTTGGAGAAATTGAATTTATTCGTCGATGATTCACAACTCTATATACAATGTTCGTACTTAACAAATACTTCGAAGTATATTTTACAAAGTTTCGCGGCTATCAGCTCGCTATCCCTCGCGATCTCGAGAACACACTTGGATCGCGAGGAATACCGATTGCCCGGGTCTCACCACGTGGAGGTTGCCGCGACCAGAGACCCCCCACCCACCCGCCATTCCACGCACGCACTCATCCCTTAACCGAACTAAACTCACTCATTCCGCCTTACGAGAATACGCCGAGCACACGATCCATTCCGTCGTTCATCCCGCTTTCAAAGGCGTAAGCAGTGACAAAACGATGAAAGAGATGAAGGGAGAAAATCGCGGCGCGGCGAATTCTTACCAAGAGCACCAGTAGTTCTCGCGAACGCGAGCGGGTCCGACGGCGACCGAGAGAGGACCACGGCTGAGAGCGGTAAACCAGGCGAAGCGCACGCTTGGTCAGGCGCGACTGAACCAACCCTGCGACGCCGCTCCCCTGAACATGACCTCTCCAAACCGCGGAGATCCGCAAGGCCCGCGAGAACACGGCCTGGGCCCCTGGAAGAATTCGGGACTCTATGCTCCGACCAATGGAGCGCAAGACGAACGAGACTCGAAAGCTAAAGAGAATTGTACCGCTTACGTTTGAAACCTCGCATACCACGCCTTAGACTAGATGCACTCATCCGTCCACGCGTACACCTTAATGTATAGTTAATGCTACGAACTTAATACTCGCTTCGCTCTTCGCTCTTCGTTCTTCTCTCTTCTCTCTTCGCTCTTCGGTTCCAAAGCTGAAAGCTAGTAAAGGGAAAAACAGATTATCGATGTCAGTTAGGGGCAAGGCAGGGGTGAGACACAAAAAAAAAAAATACGATAAATGAGCAAAGGAAGGGATGTTGATACCTCGCTGGGACTGCGAGGAATGATTTCTGCGCGTCCGCGCCGCCTTATATAACCTCGGTAAGGCGACCGATGCGGCCGACCTCCGAGGTCGTTCAAAATTGAAAAATTTCAGTTCGTCGATAGTCGCCTTGCCCCGAGTCTTTGTTCTCGCATTACCCGACAATACATATTTCTTGGAATTTTACTCGCGACACTTTCGCGAATCCCCGTTTTTTCCACGCTCGCGATGCACGCGCGTACATTTCACTTTCTCTCATAAATTAATTCTCGATCGAATAAACGGCCTTCGATCTGATCGATCGACAAACTTATTGAACCTAGGAAAAATCCTTTAACATGATATATTAGATGTCTATTCAACAACGGCATGGCTTCGAGTTTAACAATACGATCGCTAAACAACTACACAGAGTTGGCTAAGATTTCAATACGAAGTCTCATCCTGTACGTTCCTTACTTAACCGCACCTTCCCGAAGAGTCCATTGAGCAAGCAAACGTACTGCCTCCGCGAATTGCGGAAACGAAGGCTCATTCGCGACACGAGATAAAATCTCCTCCGCTTGCTCCTCGAGTCATTTAGCAAAGAAAGACGAGTCGAGTATTTGTAAAGCGACGCATTCTAAAAGAACTCCGACTCGAGCCCAAATAACAAGCCCCCGCTCTTAATCCTTCTCCTCTTCTCCTCGGTACGAGCCTCGGTCTCCCGAATGATCCTCCTCGGTACGCTCGATCCTTCATTCGCGCATCTCGTCCAATAATACACCCTCCGTGCACGCTCCCCCATCGCGAGGTCCATTTACAACCGATTCGATCACCGGTAAGTTTCCGTCGCCACGCACACCCAGAGAGCCACGCCGGGCGGTAGTTCCAGCGTTAATAAACGAGACAAAGACGCTTGGGCCAGGGTGTCCTGGAAAATCCATTATTCGGCTCGCGTCCCGTCCCCCAAACAGGAATGCCCGCGGCCGATCGGATCGAACCGGGCCATCCTCGATTACGTCCATTCAGTGTCGCCTTCCGCCTGCCTGGAGATCCGAGAGGAGTTCCTTTCGAGCCTCCGCGAGCGTCTGCGAGGGCAGAAGCCTCTAAACACGTCATTTGTATGCGCGGCCGGCTGCATAAGAAATTCGCGCCGAGTGTTTGTCTTAGCCGTTAACACGAACCGAAGAGGGACGAATGAAAGAGGGTAGGAGGAGGAGGAGGAGGAGGAGGTGGGCGATTGCAGGGGTGGTGCAGGGGGAGCAATCACGTCGAGGAGAGAAAGGATAACCCCGCTGATAGTACCTGGATACCTATGGTTACGCCTAAGGCGCTGGGTGGGGGTGAGATTAATGAAATTTCGATCCCGGCCCAGGCGTGCCGCGCGTCCCTCGGGAGAGGGTGCGAATGCAGAGGGGGCCAGGAAAGTAATGATTGGGATTGATATAATGGCGGTGAGGTAAGTGGCCGGGTGCTTTAAATTGGATTTCGTTGTTATTGCGGTGTTCGAGCTCGCGCTGATGTATCGAGTCCGCTGGAGGCTTACTGCCGGCCTGGGAAATGGCCGTGATGAGCTTTTTTTCCGCGTCCGCAATTTGCCGCGCGGAAGATATGAAAGGCGCCTCTGGCCTCTGGTTTGGATATCGGTTCTTGGTGGCTGGATGTAAATCAATTATGTATTGGACGAGTGATGATCGGAGGGCGCTGAGTGTAGGATGTAATAATCGATCGTGTAAGAATAAGGAGGTAAGAAAATGTGCGCGATGTGCATGGGTTAAGTGTCCTAAGCCCTCGAAGGTACGAGAGTGTGTGTGTCTGTGTATAAGAAAATGCGTGACTAAGACACTCTCTAGGATACCACGAAGAGTCGAATTTGGAGTCTGCTTTAAAGTGCCGAGAAGTAAAGTGAAGTATATTTAAGACGTAGTATAAGAAAATACATTTACGTTACGAAAATTCCAGCGCATCTCCCTCATTGCTTCTCTAGCCACTATCTCACGTTACATCATTACAATTATTATTACATCTGGCACCGCTTACGATATAAATATGAGATATAAGCGAACAGGGGGAAAGCATTAGAGGAATAGAAAGACGCTCCTGGAAACAAAAATATATAGGCGAACCTTGAATATTCGAGCGAACGCGTGCGTCGAGTTTAAACTCCTCGCGCATCGTGTCGAAGCGAAAAAGATGCCACGTACATTCGATTAAGATCGCGTGCCCCCTTTCCACGAGCGGCATCTCTCCTCTTCGTCCATCCCTCGTGCTTCTAGCAACGAGCGCAAGCATCTTGATAAATAACATTTTGACGGTGGACAGCGGATAGAAGCTGCATCGAGGAGCATCCAATTTCCCCGACCCCCGGATTCCTATCTGCCAAGTTATTTAAAGGCATTACAAATACGCGATCGAATATCCTCGACTCGCGTGGAAGAAGAAAACTGACTGGCAGAGCTGGAATGTAATAACGGGCATTAAGAAAATGCCGCCGCTCCCGATTTTCCTGCCAGAATATATACACCGAGGATTCCCAAAACCGGGTCAAAACCTCGGGAATAATCTGCGCGCGAAATCCGTGCCCTGTTCGTTGCATAAAATTATTGCTCCACCAAAATCCCAGCGATCGCTGCAACGGTTGTACGTACATCCGGTTAAGGGATCGTCCGTCAGCGTCAGGCAGATTTAAAATTTCAGGTAGCGGCCGCCGGCGCTCGAGGCATAATTTTTCAATTTTTTATTCGCCCCTCGTCCGACATGGATGCAGGTGTTTTCGCGGGAGGCGCGCGTGGGGGTGCGCGCACACGCGGGCTACTTATCGAGCAGGGCTCCGCTGCAGAATCGAGGAGCCAGGAGAAGGAAAAGGGGAAGATATTTGAGATTAATGAAGTTTCAATCCTGGAGGATCGTGCATGCTCCCGGGAGAATGCGAATCCGGCTCCGCGGATATGGTGGAAAGGAGCATTATTGGAATTACAATAATGCTGGAAAATATATGGGCCACGGTGCGCGTTCGTTCCGCTCGAAATTCGTCATCGGTGAAATTGCAGTGATAAATTCGTTTCGTAGATTGATCATTCCGGGGCCTGCCTAATATCGCTGCAATCACGTTCGACTTGAATTATACGGTTGCTACGAATTTCGCCCCGATTATTCGGCCTCGGCCGTTTAATGCCGCAAATTAAATATCTCGCGGCGGGGAGGGGGAGGGGCGAATATTTAAACGCGCAAAATCCGAACGACAGTTTGGACGCAAACATTGAGCGGATACACCCAGAAATTGCTTTTCGAACGTCGGTTTTCGTTTCGGCTCGTATCTCTTCCAGGAATACATTTGCCTCCATCGATCGGAGTCGGGAGAGTAGGAAATCGGAGAGAGGATAGATTCGCGAAAATTTCATCGCCGCGAATGGCTTCTGGGCGAGCGTTAAATTAAATATGTAATTACGGTTGGAAAAAAGCGCGGAAGGGAATAACGGGCCGCGCGCTGGCCTTCGCGATGGTTATAATACTTACGGTACTCTGAAAAACGCCCAGATGGCGATATAATTTCAGCCGCGGAAATAACCGTAATTGGTACTTCCACTGCACGAGTACTTGTTTTTAATTAATTCCAAAACATTTGTGCCGTTTAAAGCAAAGCACGATGGCCTCTACCGGCTCCGATAATTTTCCACGTCGGCGCCAACCGAAGGAACCCATTTATGAGGCTTCAAAATGTCCGTAAGAAAAAGTGGGAAATTTCTTACGCCTTATGTACACTCGAAAAACTGCTTTCGACCCTATGAAGTACGTACAAAAATCACGTATTCGATTTGTCCCGTGAAAAGAATTCATTTGTAATTCGTGTAACTTCCTTATATACACCACCTAATATGTCGTCTCAATTATATGTCACATTGTCATTGTTATTATTATTATATACATAATAAAATTCACGTTCAAGTAACAAACACTCACCCGTACGATAATCATTCATTAACAACGCAAATACGAAAAATGGGGTTGGAAAACGATTATATCACAATCAGCATTGGTTCTAACGCTGGAACATTGGTCGATATCTATATTTAACTCGTCCAACTTTGAGGTATCCCAACGAGGTACACCTCGTATAAGTAAATACCGTTCAGTGATCACCGCAGCTCGTGTTTCACGGATGTACCGAGCTCCACAAGAGTCGCTTGTACCTCGAAGAATCGAAATTGCCGGGGCGCGGGCGGCCCTGTGATTTTCTCACCCCCGCAGCTTTGGTAAGCCGAAGACGGGATAGAGCGTTTCGATGGGGCGCCCGAGGAGGGTGGGCGCCGAAACTTTTCATCGTGTTAAACGCGAGTGCTCCTTTGAATCCCTTTTCAAAGCGATTTCGAAACTCGCCTCGCGTTAGCACGAAGAATGCAGAGGCCTGGTGAGGGGAAGGGGGAGGGGGGGGGGAGCGACAAAGCCGGAAGCCCGGCTGTTGATAAATTACTCTGTTGTACCGTGAAAATTCCTAGGGGCAATGGAAAATAAGCGTGACGTTTGACAGAGGCGCGAGGCGCGCGGTAATAAAATCCACGTTGTTGATCCTGAATGCCGCACCCTATAATTCCACCTGTCTCCCTGGCGAGGAACGAGTCCTCCCGTGGCTATGGATAAGAGATATCGTTCGCTAGTTAAGCAAAAAACCACGTCCAGGTGTGCGATAACTATATAGAGGTACTGCTGGATTTCCAACGAAGCGATTTTCCTCTCAAAACAACTGCTCAATCTCGAGCATCGCTTCTCGATCTCCCTACATCGCATACAAATGTGCGTGAGCTCATCGAAATGGGCACTTTGATCCACGACACGCTCTATTCCAGGAAACATCAACCAGGACTTATGATCCCAATGAAGAACGAAACCGCACCGCAATGTCCCCTTGTACATCAAACCTGCACCCACGCGATATATCCGCAAACCTCGTAATACCAACGCACCTTCAACAACGAGGAATTAATTAACCTCGGCAGCCGATCTCGAAAGATCCAAGAAGAGGGGGAGGGGGGTGAAACGAGGAGCGTCGCGCCTCTAATCAACGCTTTATCACCGCGACGTGGACGCAACGAGGGAGTCACAGACGCGGAAAATACCTGGCGGAGAAGAAGGGCGCGAAAGGGCGGAGGCACGAGGGGCAGAGGAACGACGAAATAAGGGACAAAGCTGACGAGAGGGAGATAGAGATAGAGAGAGAGGTAGATAGACGGAGTGAGAAAGAGAGAGAGGGAGAGAGATAGAGAGAGGAGGAGATAGCGGGATGGTGGAAACGAGGATAAAGGGCGGCAGAGGGGCGAAGGGGACACTTCTGGTTCGCTGTACGTTTCACGTGCGGGTGAACCGGATTTGCACGCGCAACCGGACGCACACGGACGTGCCTGGGCGCCGATGTGCGGACCAAATAGGCGAATTCGTGCATTTTAGGGCCGCCCGCGTCGAAACTGCGTGGGCTCGCCTCTGTGTACACAGCCGCGGAACGAACGAGCGAATTTGGTTGGCGCATGGGAGCTCGGACTTGCGCATGGAAGACGCGCTTTTAAATCTCGCCCCTGGATTTGCCAACCCCCCCCTGATGGATGTACGTTAGATTCTGGGATTTAGATGGCGCGAGGTGGGCAAAACGATCGTGGCGGTTGATATCGAATGTGTAGAGCGATCGAAGGAATGGAGTGGCGGGTTTGGAGCTCGTCTCTTAAACCCCACGATGGACAAAGGCACTGATCTTTAGTAATAATAGATCGCTGATAAAATATAAAAATAAAACGATCGTGGCGGTTGATATGGAACGTGTAGAGCGATCGAAGATCGAACCACGATGGACAAAGGCACTGATCTTTAATAATAATTGATCACCGATAAAGTACCTTTGTAAAGTACCAACAAACAGGCGCTGCTCAGCGTTTTAAGCACACTTAGCCTTGGTCGATCGGCCGGTTTGACGTTTTGTCCGACGATCAACGCGTAATCCGTTGTGAGAGGGAGTATTAGAATTTACGTTGATGCGCCGAATATGCATCGCGAGATCCGCGAAATGTGTGAGTCCGCGTATAACAGAATTATTGTATGCCCGCAGCACTACGATGTTTAATAGTGCAAATCGAGCGCCCCATGGGGCATCGCTCCACCGATTACTCCTCGTGCATCGTCCCTATTGTACGGCTAAATATTTGACAAACGCAGCAACGTATTATATTATATATATACAACGTGTTCGCGTAGTATCCTAACATCGGCGCCACGGTTTCGCTTCCGAAAAGGGGGAACTTCGAAAAATCTCCGGCGTCTCTCCGGTCGATCGCAAAACAAGAACGGATCGTCGATAGCGCGTCGCTGCTCCCAAAGGACAAAGGCGATGTGGGGCTGTTTTTGCGATGGGTTCTTTGAAATTTTTTTTCTCGCAAGGAAAACCTGGTCAAAAGTACGTCCTTCCGATTCGACCCTCGAGCGAGTTCGGCCATAGCAGGCCCCTTTGTTGCGAACTCCCGGAAAGACAAAGCTGCGGTATAGGCGCCCCTGTTTTTCGGATGGACCCTTTGAAATTTGCACGGCCAAAAGTGCATCCCTCCGATCGAAGCGGCCGCGTTTCACTCGAGGGCCAGCCCTTTTGTAATTTTATCCGGAATAACCCGCGAGGCTACAAAGCAACCGTGCATAGCGCCGCCTCAATTTTAATCGGCTACGTCGAGCGAAACCGGGATAGTCGCGCCTCGCGATTGCCCCGATTTTGTAATTCGCCATAGGGAGCAGCTATGAGCGAGCCGCTTCCGATTCGAGCCACGCTGCGAATCCGCGTCCGGCGCGAACAAAGACGAAACGAACGAAAGTGGTCCCCTTTGGTTCATATTCGAATGCGACGAGCGTCGCGGTTCCTCTTTACGAGTCGCCATTCTATTCCTATCTTCCCAAGCGAGGCGCGTTTGGATTCGGAGATGCGAAGCGCGGAGAAATTGACGGTTGGACCTCGAGGAGGAGTGATATTATTCTCTTACGTTTGCGAGGCTTGTCCTTCTAAGAGAGACGCATTACATGCCGACAGGGTCGACCGAACTTGACCCTCTGGCTGACCATGTCTTGAGTCCACACTCCATCTACTCGTGTACACCGGCCTTCCAGCTCCTTCCTTCGAATAGGACACTCGTGGAGCTCGAGATATGCCCGTCGTGCAGAGGCTCCCTACGCATTTTTGAATCTCGCAATTTTTGTCTACGAGCAGGCCCTCCAGAACGAGTGCACCTCTTTTCTCCCTACAAAGCATCGCGGCCCTCCATCCTCGGTGGACGACTCACCGAACTTATATCTTTTTTCGACGAACAAAGGCACCGTGAATCTCGCAATTTTCGTCCTCCTCAAAGTCCTCTCGCCGAGGTGGCGCAAATCGTACCATCGGGCGGATCGATCTCGAATCCCAGGGATCGTCGATATTCCCGCTGTCTCCTTAAAAAGAACCTTACAAGCAACCCTTGAATTCCTTTACTAGTAATACAAGCGCGAACACTATTTTCTCGTGAATATAAATCCCTGATAATCAAGTGTCATTATAATGTCTGATCGAATAAACTTCCTCGCAATTTCCAGCTCATAAATGCGAACTACCTGCTCCTTTATTAATTCCATAATTATCCCTATAATAAAACGCGTATTTTTATTAACAATACCAAATTGTACCGCAAGCTAAGAATATGCAAGATTTATATAATTCCTCTGTATTGGATAATCTCGAATTTATTATCATTGGCCCAACTTCGACCTCGCGGTTTCCTGCTATCGAGATCCAGTTGGCGGAGGGGCGGAAGGGGTCGAAAGTCGAGGGGCACGTTAAAGGGGGTGTACGAGCAGACAGTCACTCGTCGGCGCAACGGTGTCGTTAGATCTTAATGGGCGACAACGATGCTTGAGGACGTTTCGACGAACAAGACGAAAACAGTCGGCGCAGGGGGCGGTCGGGTCGGAGGGCGAGCGACCTGAAACAAGGGGTGCGCTCGCTCGCAAAACGCGGCTTGCGCGACACAAAACACCCCGGAGGCACGCGCTATACGGGGTGGCTGAGAAAAGGGGCGAGAGATTTCGAAAACTCACGTCGCATTTCGTACCATTCGCCAACGGATTTTTGAAATTTTGGCTACATTGATTTATATAGAATTCTTTATTAATTACGTTGGTATTAGTGAAGTAACACATCGAAAACGTAGATGCTTTCTGAATTTTATCGCACGTATTTATGCGATCTGAGTCGAGTTGATTTTATCTCAAAAACCATAGTCCTTCCTTACATTAAATCTTTTAATCTGTAAGCGATAGCGTGAGTTGCTTAAATCATCATGTTAGTAAAAATAAAAGCACCAAGATTTTGACGTATTCTTATAAAATAATCTATATATAAATAATAATATGTACTGAAAAATTAATAACGCGATTCTAGCTTTGAATAATTATACTCATCGATGTGTATGAAATTAAATTCGACGATTAAATGACCTGGAGCCTGATGGTTAACTTTCGAAAGCGTCTTCAATATTTGCCTAAGTTCGAATATCTCCTCGGTTCTTAACTATGATAACCGTATTTCGCATCACCCTGTGCACACTGGCGGGGCTCGAGGCAAGCAGAAAACGTTTTCACACAGGAATATTCCGTCTTTTAAGATTCCAAAACGAGGCAGACTACTCTGCGTTCCGAATTCTCGGTGGGATTTACTTAGCAGCAGTCACCGTTATCGTCGTCTTAGAAGATTTGGCCTTAATTATTGACGCTGGAAGGCGAGTGTTGTAATTATTATTAAAGTCCTACGGATTACGGCAAAGTCTCTTTGAAAGCCGCACGATCGCCCAGCAACAGGATGGATAACCGTTATCGTAGTCTCAGGGAATGTTCCGTTAATTGCTGACAGAGGGTGAGCCTTATAATCATCTCAAGATCCTACCGATTATATTAAAATTTCTACGAGATTCGTCTTAAGGTTCTGAGGATGAAGGAAGCAGCGTCTGCAGGATTTCTAAAATCGCTCTCTTCATTGCTCATCGAACGTCTGATCATTGATACCTGATGTCACCAAACATAAACGCGAATGCACGTAAATGTTGAAAATGTGTTATAAATTATCACTGGATCTGTTTGAAAAAGTAAGATGTACGATACTTTTTCTTAGATACATTCTACAATAAATACAGGAACAAGAGCGTCGAGACTCTTCGATATATGCGTAAAAACGAAAGAAAAATAATATCGCTTGTTAAAAATATTCGCTTCTCGTAGAAGCCGCTAAAGGAAAAAGGAAATTTTCTAGAAGTCAAGTTTATTTTATCGGCAAAAAAATCACACGAGGCATTAGTCAGAAATAAGAAAATTCGCCTCGGTTTACAGTCAGTTCCGCGAGGGTCAGATAATATCGGTCTGAAAATACATTAGCGGTAATAGCCTTGCATTTATTTGTGAGACACATTCATGACGTATATTCAGCCTCCACTGAATAAATACGTATACAGCGGGTAGTTATATATACGGATATATACATCAGTCATGCTCGAATACACACAGGCGGCTAACGGACATAGAAAGCTAGGTTTTGGCTCTGATGCTCAGAGTTCCCTGCTCTTTGCCGGGAACTCTCGAGCATATGCGTTTCATCGCTTTGCGTCCTAACGAGGACAAATTAACACCGGCGGAAAAATCGCTAACGACTCTAAAGCACAGTGGCCGAGATGCAGGCCAACGACAACGTTATTTAATATAATAAACACTCGTGAAGAACTAATTATTCGTCCGTACCTCCGGCGGTATCGCAAATTCGCATATCGCGCTTTAAAATTGCTCGAAAGCCGCTTCACGATTCGAGCCCCTGCTCTGGCCTATTTTTTGCTATCGTACAATGCTTTTTATGGCTATTTGTTAATTCCACGTTACGGACCTTCCGGCAATTAGCTCGTTGTACAGCAGATCTCTATCACGGGACAAATCATTTGTCGTTTTCAATTTCAGGGATCGCGAATTGTTCGCGTAGCGCGCGCCGCATGTTCGATGTTTCTGCTTGTCCACGAATCGCGAAGTATTTTTTCCGCCGATCGACGTTCACCGCGCCGCTCATTCGGGTGTTTTGGCGGAATTCAAAAGAGGCTCCTTCGCGTGAAACACGATTACGAGTGAAAGCTGTCGGCCGCCGAGGATAAATCCGCAAAGACGCGCACCGTATAACCGTAAAGTTCTTAGGAGGCCAAGACCGAAAAGCGCCACCTCGAATTCTTCATTTTCAAAAGTGGTTCATTGGGGGAAGGAAAAGAAAAAAAAACATGTACCGCAAAACAACAAGTTTTGGGCATGGAATAAAAGCACGGAGCTCCTTTCTCACGAGCGAAAGATTTTCTTGTCCCCCCAGCGGTTTACTGCCCGCCCCGTTGCGCTTGTTCGCATTTCAATAAGGCGGCGAAACAATCTCCGCCTGGAATCTCTCGTTTCCAGTGAAATTATTAAGATTGATGTTAAATCGATTTCATTCGTTTAATGGGGCGTCGGTGTTTTATTCGAAATGCAAGAAACGCCCCGCAAAGTGCTCTTGGAGGCAAGCCCGCAATTTTAGTACGGAAGGTGCCTTACGCTTCCTTTGTTATTTCAATTTGGAGGAAATTCAGGTCGATCCTTGAGAAACGACGGATAAGAGAGTCGTTCTCCCGAGAGACCACTCGTAAATTTCTTTCCGACGGCAACGCCGAATTATCAATGTCAACGGACCTGATTTTCCCGATTTAATCGGATTTTCACCTTCCAGAACATCGATCGAAGAGTCACAATAAATAATCCTCGCGCAGCTTTGAATGCTTAGCTCACACGTAACGTACGAGCAGCCTCGAGAAACGGATCGTTAAATAAATTGCGATAAAATCTCCCACCGTAAAAACCTCCCTCGATGCTTTACAAGTAAAATTACATTTGTATTCATAGAAAAACTGTATTCAGACCCACTCGAATGAAGTACAGAACTATAAACAACCGATTTCCATTCTGTTTTCCAAATTCGAAAAAGCTCCACCCGCATAAACATATATATATATATATATATGTACATATATCGAGGGCGATTCATTAAAATTTATTTATGAATGCTTGGTAAGGGCTCGGCATCTCGTTCAATGCTCTCTGTCGGCGTATATTATCATTGTGCCCGCTGCCGCGGCGGGTTTTATCGGAGCGAGGTGTGTCATTTTCCGTTGTGCGCCGCGTAATTTGCCCCACTTTTTTCTAATCTACGGTCGCGCGGTGCCGCCGGCACGACAGGCGATCGCGTAAACGTTTTCTCGTAACGAGGAGTGCCGATACTCCTCATTCGGGGGAAGATGAAAAAGTAGAAGCCGACAGAGTCAATGCCGAGCGGCCCTGCTGGGGAGATTAGACGGGACGCATGTACATTTTCGAGCCGCGGCGCAATTCCCTTCTGATCCCTGGGACAAATTGCGCTCGTTTCGCAGAGGCCCTACCCTGTAAAATCGACGGTGGTTACGTGACACGGTCTTGTGATAAATGCAAGGGCCATACGAAGGATTTAAATATGACTAATGACAATAGAGGTCTTACACTCCGAATTCACCTCTGCGAATGAAATTCAATTTTGTATGCGTCACGTTTGTTTTTTACTGGAGGAGTGTCCTCAAGAGTTAAATTTTGTGCAATGAATACCTTGGATAATTCTCGGACGATGATCGCTTGGCTAATGCGAAATATCGCTTTGTTACAACTGTTGTTTCTGCGGATCGCGATAATTATTTCATGAATGTGTACATAAAGTAACTCCGCTGATCAAAATTTGTGTATACGATATGTGTGTAAATGTATTAATATTTTTTACGATTAATTAGCATTTTATATCATTTTATGTTAATTTATATTGTTTCATTTCCAAGTCTTATTACATATATGCAATCAAAATTCTCCACCGGAGTAATAATCTTATATTCGGTAATTTTACGTTTTTGAAGGACTTAAATAGTAAGAAGGTGAATTTGAAGTGCAAAAGGATAAACTTGAGATGCAAATGACAAAGCACTGTTCTCTTTCTCCTTTGCTTTGATCGTTTAGCGATTTTACATCATCGAGCATTACAACCTACTAGACGTTACCCCTTAAAGCAATGCCAGAACTATTTATAAACTTTACACCACCGATGAAAGATCCTCAAGTGTTCCTTGCACTGAAATAACAAATAACATGAAGCCCATTAATCGAACAAAAAAAATAATAACGTACGAGCCGGCACTGGGTGAAAACAGGTTCTTAAATGCATGAAATATTAAGCGCATACGCCTCGATCCTTTATCTTAACATCGAAAGGAGATAAAAGTATAATATGCAAGAGAGTCATTTGTCTCGCACGCGTGATCTTCGTTTGTCTTTCGAAGCGGGTCTCATTATTGGTGCTAGAACCGTATGAATACCCGGTGACACGTAGCGGTGTCCTGGTTCACACGTACGTCACCCACACGTGACGTCCCACGCCTCGTTTGCGCGAGCTGTCGCCACTTCTGTGCATATATCTCTTTGACCACGTGCGTGAGCCGATCTATAGAGACTCGTCGGCATTTAAGCGGCGCTAATGAAACGATAAATCTACCCAGGCACGCATTTATCCCCCGAAATTTTTTGGACATCTCACTTATTCGCCTAAAGCAGTGTTATTAATAACAGAAAACGGGTATCCGTTCTGGCGGCAGTACGAGGTTTTCGCATGTGATCTTAATGGCTTAAGTGCCGAGCGCGATGCGGATAGCGGGCCATGCGTATTGCCTGGAATTT
The DNA here is from genome assembly GCA_038496175.1 of Ampulex compressa. NCBI lineage: Eukaryota > Metazoa > Arthropoda > Insecta > Hymenoptera > Ampulicidae > Ampulex > Ampulex compressa. Next base: position 217,716 of record JBCFXI010000093.1, on the reverse strand, counting down.
CATCTGATAAGGTTTCAAATATCTTCAGGAAGAATGGTAGGGGCGGAAAGATGTCGAGAAGAATATACATAGAATGAACGCAGATATGTATGTATAAATATGAGAATGATATTTGTAGCATGAGAAATGTATTTGAGAGAAATATATTCGATGAGATGAGAAGTGTTTCAATGAGAATGATATTTGTAAAACTGTGAAAGTCTCACGATACACCAAGTATTTTACTTGTAAATTAGAGATGTACATACGTAAAGTGTTTATTTATCAAGTTTGTCAGAGATCGTATCGTAATAAGTATCTATCCATGTAACACGTTTCGTTGCTATCTTTACATTCCTACAGATTAACCATAAACGTCGGAAAGTTACGACACATCTGTTTACAACCATCCTAGTATAAAATATATACCTCTACACAGTTTTCACTCTCATAGCACGTATAAGTATCTACAAGATACAGCAGGGTTACATCGAACAAATGATAAAATAATACCTAGATTATATTCCCATTACGGTAATAACACTAGGGTTTCGTAATCGATCGAAAAATCAATCAAGCGTCCTAAAAGCTTTTTATATATTCCATAACATTAAAATCGAGAAATTAGTTCTCAAATATTAATGGTAGACATTTTATTCGGCCCAGGAGCAAAGCAATACTTGCATCAATAAAAGCGACATTTTGACTCACTTACAGAGTCCTTATCAAGCTACAACGACAAAAGACGTAAGATTAAGGATTTAGTGAGATAAGTTAATGTACATGGTAAGAATTACGGAGAAAACCTACCTGTATTAAAAAAGTCAAATAATACATTCATCGTAATAGCTTTGCCTGCACAAACTTAATGCAAATTTTCCTCCCAAGCTATAGACGAAAAATTGTTTATCAGCAAGAAAGAGAGCCGAAATTTCAATTGAGAAACGGCTATTTCCACGAATTAATTGTACGTATAACTAATGCCTGTTTCCGTGTGCATTAAGATAACAGTGAGAAGAGTTTAGTTCTCAAAGGTAACTTCTCCAGGGTGCTTTTCATCTCGAATTTCATCTGGATGCCGCGCACTCTGTATTTCGCTTAGTTCCCTCGCCGTTGTTAAACCGGCATACAAATCGCGCGACGTTTGACGTAGATCTATCAACTGTCCTCGGTGGGCCGAGACTCGAACGAAAGAGAATGGGAGCCGTGACGGATTAATCTCAAAGTGTAGCGCGTGCAACGTGCACCGCGGCCTATCGAGTACCGTTGGTACATAATTCATTATTTTTCCCCTGTCAACTGTTACGTATTCTGTTGTCTTCGCCGGGCCTGCAATAACCGGTACACTCGGACGGTAGTTAAAGATCGCGTGCCAGTTCAGGTACCGCTCTGGAAATCAAGGGGACAGTCCACGTGCATTTTTAGGAACGTGTATTATCGATGTATCCTCGTGCTGCTTTTTCAATCGCACGCATACCGACGAGGAACTTTCGAAATCGCTTTGGTGCGTGAGTTCCCTTTGGAGGGTTGAGGAGGAGGGTTAGCATTTATCTCTGGGCTCTTATATTCAAGGAGTGGTGAAAGAACTACTTTTTTTTCGTTCGTGAAGATATTACATATATATTTGATAATCTTTGGCAAGTCGAGCTGGAACTTGCTTCCAAAAGCGACGTTTCGACTACCTCTGCGTGATTCTTTTATAGTTACGAGTCAATGTTTTTTAAGTCATACAGATTGAAATTAAAAAGAAATATTGAAGTATGTGTGTAGTTCGAAACCAAATATAATTTGTGTGAATTGTGCGTACTGAGAATTTTGAGCCTGACTAGTATAATTAAACCACTGTTCTCAGATGTTGGGTCCTGACGGTATTGTGGGATACGAGAGGAAGAGGAGTAACTGATCTTTGTGTAAGACGCCCACGCGTGTGTGCGATGATTCAAATAAAATAGAAGAAAAAATGTATTTACAAAACAAATAATAGAAGACAATAAACGCAATTGTCCGCACTCGGCTAATTATGAAACATTAAGGTGGGTCACGATCTCTCAATGCTTCTCATTCTTCACAAGATCGTCAGATCCTGAAAGCTTCTAATTAAACTAATCTTTTATATTCAAATTAGATTCTTCGAGGATTGGTCGGGAACTTTAAACGATCAATGAACACGTAAGAAATATTGTACAAATATACGGTGAGGAATTTCAAGCGTTTAACCTTTTCAATGTAAAAAGATGTTCATGGGGTAATGTTGTCGACACTTGGAAAAATCCATATTGGATTGAAAATTAACTTGTCGATGGTTGTACAAAGGCGCGACTGTCGTTGAATATACTCGACACGTGGGCGTGTACATCACTCCAGGATGCCTCGAGTACGCGGTCGACGATCAAAAATCTCAAGAAATCTTCTGAACAAAGTAATATTAGATGTACAACTTTGCTTGCCGGTTTTTTTCCGAAATTCAGGGTTTTATCGTACAAAACTGATGCATAACTTAAAGTATCATCCATCGTTGATCATTACTTTCTCCCATCTTTCAAAAGAACCACTACTTACCGCTAAAATCATCTGTACGAATACGATAGAAGCAAATTTATACACCTAATACAGTAAGTAGATAGATGAATTAACGATCTCTCCGTATGAACTATATCGAGAATATTGACGACGTATATCGATCAGATAGACAACTGATTTTTCGGAAGATCAGATAGACTTCTGATCTTGAAATTGTCTATCCGATCGATAAACGTCATCGATTTTCTCGATATAATACACCCAACACATTAATAAAGTAAACGACCAAGCCAAAGAATTCATCCATCGCAGAGTCGCGAAAATGATACCAAAAACTAAAACAATTCCACTTTTGTCGTCGCTCATCGATACCTTTCTACGATCCCAAGCAGCAACAGTCCCACAAAGTCGATCCCGACGCTCATAAGGATGAGAGATGTTACCGTAGAAGCAAGTAATAAATGTATTTCAATCCACAATAGTAACCTAGAACCGAAATTGAGCGGAACGTCGGCCAAGACGGGAAGAAATGCACCGATTTGCAAGGAACAGATACACTTTTCGATTCGTCACGCTACGACGTGCCATCCGTTACGACATCCGATCAAAATCGACGTTTATGGGGGAATGAGGAGGGATACCAGTATTACCGTTGAGCAATACGTGGGTGACTCGATGTGCTCGAAACGTATGGGAAAGCTTCGTGATTCCATTCGTTCTCCATTGTGTACCCGATGACAGGAGCCAGCGAGATTTATTCGCAATTCCGCAGACAGCGGCGACAGTGCACGCTGCGTGCCTCCTGCTCTATCCTAGAGGCGCGATCCACACCTACGTTCATTATCGAGTGCGCGAAACATCGAATTATTATCCTACGCGGTAGATAGCGAACGGATAAGAGGTCGCGGCACAGGAAGCGGCACGCCCAAGCATAATATTGCGGTGACACATTCTTCCCTCGACCACCCAGAGGTATCGTTCCTCCGCTCGCATACGACTTTTGATTTGTTCAGCATAAAACACAGGACCCGATTGTTTTTATCCAATTGCGTATAGTAGCTTAGGCAAAATGAGAAATATTCTCATCTTTGGAACGTGATATACAATGTGAAGGTATGAAGTTGCTGTCGAGGATGTAACAAATGAGAGTTTCAAAAGGTCGACGCTTTATTGTCGAAAGTATACCAGCTGTATGTTTTAATATACTCGTACTTTATTAAGATTGAACCGATTCGCATTGATTTATCACCCAAGTGTCGAACAATACATCATGAATTTTAAAGTTGGTCGCGTATTTAGAGCCGTGATGTAAACGGGTTAGGTGTGAGAGAATGAGTTTACTAAGATTCAGCAATAAGCTTCATACTCGCAACTTCACTTGCTCGATAGTTTCTAATAACACACGATAATGGTCGTAGCGAGCACTTATCGGTATACTTTCTTCACAGTAATTCTCCATCTTATCTCATGGAGTTACAGTTTTGTTGGCCAAATCGATATTCGCGCGTGGAGAATAATGTCCACTTATTCCAGTTTCCGATTTTCTTCTATGTCTCTTTCCTTATAAAGTTCTTCTACACCTTAATTCTATTACTTCCCTAATATTAATTCAATCTACTTATTTCCTCTTTAATTATTCGGGCCACACAACCGCGGACAATATTATTCCCCACGCGCTAATGTCGATTTGGTCGAGAAAACATTAACTCCAGGAGATCAAGGAAAATCACTACAAAGAAAGTATACGTATAAAGATAAGTGCTTTGCATGACCATCATCACGCGTTATTACCAAGATTCAAATATATTCATAATACCGGATCATAGAAGGCGCGTGTTTCATCGAAGTGTGCTTTTACTCCGGGAAGGGCTGAAATTAATAATCCGTCGTTTCTTATGCCTCGTTATCGCGCATCGTCACGTCTTTATAACGCGGCCCAGGCTCGTACGTCAGATGGTATCGTCGTATCTCGTACGGCTAGCAGCTAGTAAAGTAAGTGCGAGTAAGTATAAACTACCGCGCTGAGCCACCACCCTCGATGTTCCGCCCCAGCGGAGAGATAACATCTTCCTGCCCGCTCTCTGTCTCCCTCCCTCCCCTCTCCCCGCCTCAGCCCCTTCCACAACCCTTTTGCTCGCCTACCGTCCGATCGGCCTCCCTACGATATCGGCTACTTCAGTAGCCGCACCATCTGGCCTCCATAAATCCTTTCAGTCGTCTATGCTGCCCCGATATCATCCGGTCCGGGTCGAAGCCTCGAGATTTCGATCGTCGATGTTCGCGTCTTCCATTTTCGTTAAACGGCTCTTTAATCCCCCCACTGGCTTCCTGTACCACGCATGCAAAAAGGGAGATAAATAGTAGAGCGCAAGCCCTACTAGGTTGAGGAAGTATCGAGAACCCGGAATAGGTTATTCGAGCCGTACTTTGGCTTATTCTCCTAACGCGTTGCGAGGGATCGCTGAACGCGATCTGAGTGCAATAAGAGAAATATAGCTTGCTAGTTTAAGATATGTATGAGCGAATAGCGAATTTCAAGAGAGTTTAACAGTGGTTTATTTTCTTTAAAGATATCCTTGAAGATCGTATATTTTTGAGGATTCCATACGTATTTCCCTGAGTAACACTAAACTCATCGAAGCGGTCAAAATGACTAGTCGGTCGTTTTTTAGAGAAACTGTTTTACTTCCTAAGGGTGTATATTGTGAGATTTTGCACGATTTTACCACGAATTGTGATCTGTTCTATGGACTTATTGACGTCTTTTCTTAATCCTCTTTATCTTTAAAGATACACATGCTGTACAGTGATATATCCAGAAAGCGGTTGGTAGGTTTAGTGTTGTGTACTTAGGTTATATGTTGGAATACGTTTACGTATTGATACTGGGGCCACGATTACATTGTCCTCGTTTCATTCGGGTGTGAGAAACTTTTGTTTGGCGCGCCTCAAAGTACTGGTAGGTAGTTCACAGTTACTTTAAAAGTGTTCGTATGTTTGAGATAAAGCTTTTTTTCGAGATAACATTTTATCCGGGAGAAAAGTTGCTTTGTTTGCTTCTACTTGCTTGCTAACTTGCCGATCGTACTGTGATTTATATTTTATCTTGAGTACATAGACTATTGCGTTTAGTTTTATTCGAGGATTTGAATCGTCGAGGCTTCGTAGACTTTTTCCTGACACGTTGGCCGATGATCAGTGCGATATTAAGACATGCGATATTATACCAAATATTATATTATATAAAATTACGATTTGCTTAATACGTCGCATGCGTATATACCCCACGCTGAATTTTCCACTCAGACTATTTGGAATTCTCTCAAAACACTTATTTCTTAGGTATCTCCCCACGCGACTTAAACAAAAATCAAAAATGAGACCAAAACTAGCCAAAAATCGATCCTGCACGGAACGTCTTAACCACGCTATAGTCAACAAAGTAGAATAATATGACTTGCGCGTCATTTGGAAGACGGTCTAAACAATAGATTCTATTACTAGATGAAATGAGCATAGCATAGCGCACAGCAACCGACCAAAAAAATAAGATAAACCCGCGGAAGGAATAAAAATGGGCAAACAAAGGATGAACTTCTTTCAATCGCGCGATCGCGGGGTGATTATATCACGCGTAGTAAAGGGTAACGACGTTATATCACGCGCCATGTAAAATTCTACAGCTCGTTCTCACCGTCCAGCACTTTCAGCCGGAACGTACCGCCAGGCGTTATATTTAATTCTGTGCATCTCTGATTTATCACGAAGCCATGCCAAAACGATCGCGTGAGAGAGTTTACCGCTTTTACGGCTCCCTCGACTTCTTCTTCTTGTATCAGCACGAGCGGTCCTTCCCCTTGTTCCTCTATCCCCTATGGGAACAAATCCACAGAAGAGCCCCTACCTTCAGCGCGATATATTACCATTTGTTCCGAAGGCTATAAGGCAATATGTTTGTCAGTATCGCGAAATCGACTTCGGTCTCTGAGACACGGTGGAAGGAGAGTTGCCAAAATCGTGCTAGCTAAGGGATTATTGGTATATCTATTAAACAACATACATTTTTATTAAAGTTGTTGTTGGCAATTATACTTTTATCTTTGCTGAAATCCTCTAAATAAATATTCTAAGTATAGAATAAAATTAAAAGAGTATATTGAGTTATTTTAGAATAGGTACGATTTAAGAGACCTACATTTTAAATCGTACCGACTTTATTTGGCAATGAATTTTATTATGAAAGTGTACAGCTTTTTTTTGTTATGTTGACGGCACAGTGTCAAAATAGATAAACATAATAATTCTTATAAAAAATATGAAGTGTAATAAATTGAAATAATAAACTCTTGGAAAACATTAAAAGTAAAAAATATTACAAACAGTTTGAACAATAGTTGTTTTCTTTCAATGCTCCTGCATCCAAAGACAATATTCTCTTTTTCCAATGCTCGAAAAATTCAAAGAGAAAATATGGTAAGATTAACTGTTAATGAATTGAGACTTAGATACAATTTCAGTCTAATTTCTTAAATCTTAAAGATGTACGTGATAAGATACTGTTTGTTAGATAACGTTTAACACTAGAATTACCGGCCACTTTCGGGCACATTTAGAAACCCACATACATCTTTAGAAAGAAGAGAGTGCAAAAGGAAGTTGGTATAAAATAGCATAATGATATATGTCAGATACTGCATAAAAATCATAGAAATTCTTAAAAAATGCATCGACATAAAGCGACATAATACGATTTTTTAAAGAAATGACTGATCGGTCACTTTGATTGGTTCGGTAGTACTTACTAGTGTTAATCAATTTATTATAAAGTATGATTGTTCTTAGCATAAATCGTATAGTTACAAGCAGTGCTAAACAGATAATAAGGGTTTAAAATAATCGTATCACAATAACCAATGTTGAACAAAAATAAGAGATACTCTCGTGAATTATCGAGATGCACGTGAACATATCCTTGAAAATTTCCGCGACACTTTCTTACGACTGCAAAGCATCGTCGAAATAAAACCAAGTAGCGGAATTCTGCGAACCGGAAAATCGACTACTCGCGTTACATGCCATGCAGCATGCGCATATATAACACGTATTCCGTAATTATTGATCTAATTACGAGGGGGGAAGCAGTTTACCAGAGTAAAGGCATCGATTACACATTTGATTCCCCCGAGCAAAACGGTCACGCAAGCGTCTAGCCGTAGAAAAATACCGAGGGCCCGAAGACGAAGCCTGTTTACTTTCAGGTTAAACATCTCTATTCCGCTCCTGGAGGCCGATGTTTATCGTGCAGTCTCCACGGGGTGGGAATACGGAGGAACGCAGATACTAATCGCCGCAGCGCTACCCGTACTGTATATCGCGAAATTATATTGGACAGATGACGAACAGGTTGTCAGCGCGAAAACCGAGGACGGACGATCCTCCGTCGATCGGATCGATCGCTGCGATGAAAGATAGCCCCGGATGAGACGGTGGTAGCGACTATCTCGCGCATACATGGCGTTGGTAGCCAAGGTGAATTCTTCTGGTTTCTTCGAGCCAGGATAAAAATCTTGAGGAGACGACTCTTTGCCGCTGCTGAATTATTATGACGTTAACGGGAAGTGCGCGGACGTTCCTTAAGCCTTTTTGATGCCGTACCGTTTTCCAGCTAGGATCGATAATCGCTCGCTGGATTGCTCGAATGTAGACGGATGGTGGCCTTTGCCTTCGCCTCTGCCCTAAGCGTGATTATACTCTCTTTGCGACGATTTACCAGGAATTCGTAATTTATCATGGTGAATTACCATTTCTACGAATAAGTGAGCTGCACGGTGAATGTCACATTGTGCGTTGCGTCGTAGTATTAACACGGATAACCCTTGGTGAATGAAAGCTGCCGTATTCGCGACATTATAAATGTCCCAAGATAATCGAATGCCGCTAAAAAGGCGGCATGACGTGGTAGGTGGTGGTTCACTTATTCAAGTGAAAAGTTAGAGTATTCTGTATTTCTAGATAAATTGAAATTTCTACAACGCTGATTCAAAACATGAGTTATACCAGGAAATTAGCTTCAGGAACCACTTCGAAATGACAACGAGAAATATCTTATTCAATACGGATATCCTTGAAATACGATAAACGTGTTTAGAAAATAACGATTGTCGACCTAATACAAATTAATCTTCTACTTTGCCAAGTATCATAAAAACGGGTGACATTTGAAAGGGATACCGTTAAATCGATTGAGATAGTACACTCGCAATTAATCAACGTATCTGTCAACCGTATGCAAAATTCTGTACTGATTGATTTTACTAATCACGTCCAGTCAGAAGCGTAAATTACCTCGTGAAATAAGTAATTTGGTTCGCAGAAAGTAAGTTAAACTTCCGCCTCGTGTCATTCTCCGCTAATAAGTTGATCAAGCGTATCAACACAAGTCGAATCGGATAATGTACGTTGCATATAGTTCATTGAAGAGATGTCGAGCGTAAGCTGCAATTACGTCGCGGCTGCCACTCGGTAATTGCAGCGTTTCCTCCGGTCCATCGAGAATGATTTTCACGATCGGCACCAGCGGCTCGACGAAAGAATCGTAGCTCCCGGAGAGAAGGTCAAAACGTAATGAGAAATAATGGCAATTGTCTTCAACGTAATCACACTTTCAGCGAAAAGTCCTGACATTCTCACGTAAAATTTGACACGACGAATTACGGTGCCGTTAACTATGAACATTGTGTAAACATATCAGAACATATTTCCAAATGAAATATAATAATAGATATCCTTCAAAGTCCACGAGAAAAAAAAAACTCTAATCGATAACGAATCGCTATGTTTGAAATACTGAACATAAATGCGTTGTACATCTAACTTTTTTTTTGCACGGTTTTCTTTGCAAGGTTTCGAAGTAATGTGATCGGAGAAGAAAACCACACTCTTTTTTTTACTCTAAATAAAATAACGCGTACAAAAAAGGAAGGTGGTTCTTTTCTTCAACCGCGTTATCTCAAAATCACGTAGGAAAAAGTTATGCGCACCATGCATTTAAAACTGCAAGAAAAACGTGTATAAAAAAAAATCGTAAAAACAATCCTCGCACTGTAGTCATGTAATCAAATTCAAAGAAACCTAATTTATCAAAGAATGACCTTTCTTGCTGATTAAATTACCTAAAAACGTAAAACCGATATGCTATTTTACCATTTATTACCAGGAATTGACCGCACCAAAGTATATACCCGCTTGATTTATACAAGAATTAATACCTCCGTCTCATTATCAACGATGGACAAATTCCTGAGAATCAATGGCAAAACCAAGCGCTATCAGTGCCAATTAAAGCCAATACGAAAGCGCAAGATGCGTCCGTTTATCGGGAACGGTTGACGATTCAATCCGTACGAAGTATTAAACCTGTCGACCGAATCAGGCGAGCATAAGCAGGTCTCAGCGGATATCAGATTCGCCAGTAAGTTAGACGCAGCTCAGCCGGGAGTGTGTACGAGGTACAGAGGGGAACAGAGGCAAAAGTACAACAGTACTTCATCGTGGCTCGCTAATCCGCGGGGGCGAGCAGAGATGTGCAGATTGGCCTGCGGCTGGGTGTCTCGCGGGACGCCTGCAGGTGAAGTCGAATGCAGCCAAGGGAAAGAAAGCAGAGGAGGGAGATCGTGCCGATAGACGAGGTCGCTGAGAATCCTTAACAAGGACTCAAATGTCACTTCTAGGCTTGACCCTGGAAATGCACCGTAACCGTCTCGAACCACGGCAAATATCACTGAACCGAAGGAATGTCGGAGGCTGCAGCGTCGTTCGCCCATTATTTCGGTCGAATATATCGAAAAGCCGCTCGAGCGGAGATCTCACCAAGCCAAATCGTTGCTCCTCGCGAAAATATACTTCTTTGCAACATCTGCTTTGGAAGCTCAATTTTCAAGCGCTGTGCGTCGTAGCAAAAGTGCACAATATCCTCCGCCTTGACGTTCTATTTTAATTTGCGCACTAGTGCGCAAAGTACTCTATTCTTTTACAGTTTTAACTTAAATAGCTCATGTGGATGCAGTAACTTCAACTTCATCAGTCACGTGACCATTACACAACATAACCTTAAAGTGTGCAGAGCGCAATTAAGTAAGTTGCTTTCAAATTGTACTTTCAAAGCAGGGATAGTAAGAACTGGTGTATCCTACAGGTGGACCAAGTGGCGAATCTGACAATGGCGATTCACAACATTCGCTTTAAAGTTTATTACATTGACACGAGAATTCGTGTGGTTCTCGCTAACTCGTCTACCGCTTGTAGCGACATCTACCACACTCATCCTCGTGTCCACGCGACATAAACCTCAAATTCGTGTTGCAACAACGGCCAAAGTGCAGCAACGTCAAATAATTCGCCCTTTAGCCCATTTCTAGCACAAGCCACCATTTGTATGCTGTAGCTCTGGTGGTTCGCAACCCACCTTAACACACTGCATGCGGGTATATTTTGCCGCAGACTTACACGTGTAGTGGGCGTTTCTGCATGAATTTCGCGGGAGTTTGCTCATTCAATAAAAGCGCCATAAATGGAAAATTACTTGGTTTTCCTTAACCAAACTTTTTTTATTTTACACCCAACGACTTGTACGTTCTGAAGCTGTTAACCCAAGTAATTCAACAAACTGAACTTCTAAAAGAAACGATTTAAACCGTTGCCTAGCAACACAAACACCATACAAACTTAAAATGCCATCGTATTTATAGAATACCCACTCTATATCTGAAGTCTACTAAATATGTACTTTTACGTGACTCGCGCTCCAGTGACAGACTGCAAAAAACGTAATAGAACGTTTTCCACGTGCCATATGTTAAACAGTAGATCCAAGGTCAAATGACTTTAGCGGCCGACGCCAAAAATTAATTTTAAAAAAAACCAGCATTCGAGTGAAAAACTAAGCGGCCCGAATTCATTTCTGAGCCGACACGACGCGCACCCGGAAATACGAGGTGCACCTGTCCTCCCGTGGACATTGTTCGTGCGTGTACGAGTACATAAGATCCGTTATCGCTATCTGACAATGATATCCAGCATTAATCTTCCGAGAAGATCCCTTATTTGCGTATACGTGACCGCCGAGGCACTTTTTCTCGTACGAAAAAGATGTGCAGCGTCTTCGTCGTGGGCGAAGCTGCATTGTAAAGTACTTTTTTAAAAGTCGCTTTTATCCTCGGTCACGTAAATCTCGTTTCTCTTAAACAACGGCGACGTTATATGATTGTTTGTTGAGGCTTACCGTAAGCGATGGAAATGTCTTAAAAAGCACCGTCCGTGAGACTTACCTGAAACAAAGAATGAAAAGTAATAATAGAATCGATGATTTGTCACGTAATTTGTTGTTCTCGTTTTATTTGTAATTAACAATCGTCGTCGTAAATCAACCGCAATTTGTAAAGATTTGCGTTATGGCTTTGCACTCCTTCATGGTATCGAAATTTAATCCTTTATTTGCTAATTTTAGTTGCATGTTTACGCCTAGCGCATGTATTATAACCACACTTTGTAGTCAAAAAAAAACAACCAAATGAATATCGTAAGGACAAGCATGCGTGCATTTTGATTACATAGTCGTACAGTCAATGAAGCATCGATTTTTTTATCGCAATTGCATGACTTGAATTGCATAACGACACAAAAAGGAGAATTTTCTCATTTTTATCTATGGACTTTCTATTTATTCCTTTGCTCCCTTCATACACTCTATACGATGAGCTTCCTTAACCACACATACATTCCAGTCTCAACGGTTATAATTAAATAGCATACAAAAAATGAACCTTTTAAAGTTTACATCAACCAATGTATAGGTATCTGTATAAAGTTCGCTCTAATTAAATATACGATCCTTACTAACAGAAGTACTTAACTTTACAAAACACACGTAACCCTCAAAAATCTAACAGCACACGGTATGCCGCCAAACGTAATTCAATTTCACCAGATTCAACCAAATATTTAGCACCCCCCCCCCCCTCTCTCCTTCCCTCTAAAACACATGCCAACCGCCAGGTAGCCAAGGCGCAAAGAAACTCTGTAAAGACAGATCGATTTCTGGCGGTTGGACCTTACGAAATGAGCAGCAAAGGGGGTGAAGGGAAATAACACGGCGGTCGTTCCTCGTCATGATCGAAGCTCGAGCCTGGCCAGAAGAGTAACCACCGTGGACCTTCGTCCTTTCTCATCCTCTCTCGGTCCTTCGACGGCTCTCGGGGGTCCCTAGCCTGGCTCTCTGGCCAACCAATTCCGGTTCCCACGTTTACATTTCGTGCATGCGCAATGGGCAGACCGTGTGGCCGGTGTATGTAGCGGTGGTAGCTCGTTAACCGGATAACGGTAGGTCGGCTTGCAGCACGTTGCAAGCGCACAACCACCTAGTACAGCGTGGCAGCCAGGGCTTCACGATCGCGGGAGGGTGAGGGGAGGGCGCGGACGTGGCTTACAGGGTACTACAAGGTACCAAGAACATCCGCTGCATACAGTAATCCCCGTGGAAGCCCTTAGGCTCATAGCAGGGCCTACGTTAACGTGTCTATTTGAGATATCAGCGATCGGGCCGGCCGGTACACGGCTGCTGCACGATGCGACGAACTCGCCCTCGGGTCCTGCGCCGCTGCGTTCGCCGGATGCGCCTTCCCATTTGCGAGGTAGCGCCTGGATGCCGACTTACGCGATCGCTTTTTCTCATCGCTTTTGGAAAGCGAGGATCGTGATGGTAAGAGTGGGCCTGGCTAAGTGGTGGGAATGGCCGGTGGGTCCCTTCTTAGAAAAATTGGTTTACTTCGTAAGAGGGTATTTCTTGAGATTTTTCATGGTTCTAACGCAGAGTGTGGATCGTTCTATCGATCTATGGGTATCTGTTCTTAATAGGCCTGTGATTTAAGGATATGCGTGATAAGATAAAGGTGGTTGAGATTATAAGGAATTTGTGTGCCTATCTGATTATGTAACTCGGGCTAAGTTCACTTTATTGAAAATTTATGATTAATAGTGGCTGTAGAAACTATTCTTCTGTTATAGTACGACAAGTATTCATTCTTGATGGTGGTTGTAAAAATGTTTTGTTTTGTCTAAAAGTTAAATTTGGTTGGATAATTGGCACATGACGAAAACAAAAAATTTAGTAGTCGATATCCTTCTGCTTCAAGAGTTGACATAGGGAGAAAAACCAATGAATCAACTACTCTCGGTAATATAAATAGTACAAACTTGCAAAACTTATATTTTATCCAAGTCCTTAGCGATTTGTACAAAATAATACGGGAAAATTGTAAGAGTCGCGCACGGGTTTGATTAAGCGGTCGCCATGACACTTCTCAATGGCGGACTATGCGCAGTAGTTCGCTATTAAGCAGCTGAATAACGACAGCATATAGACTAACAACGTATGATGTATTCCAGCTTGTGGTTTCCTTATTTATTTACTTTTTTTTTTTAGAAAGTGTCAAGTACTGGTACAGTTTTACTGGTGATTTTACCTTATATATCAATCTGTTAAAAAAGTGGCTGGTAGGTTTAATGTTAAAAGGGGCACATGGAGAATGCGAAAATCTAGGTTCAGTTTGAACCTCCGAGACCTGTATGGTCCCTTCTGAAATCTTATAACACTACCGTTATGATTAACGCTTGAGTCTAATAGAGCGTGAGGATAGAAATGGTGAGACAGGGACATTCCAAAAGTTCAAATTTAGACTCGCTTTATTCCTCCAGGAGTGCGACGGTCCTCTGCAATCCTTTAAAACTACTGCGGCCATTGACAATTGGAGCTTATGAAAAACAAGTACCGAAATAATGGGACGGTTGCATGCAAAACGTGAGGGCCTAAACCTAGTTGCTGGCAGTAATCTTTTGCCGGCGGAAATCTTGGTATCGTGGCATACGGAACGTGAGAGTGCAATTCCATCGTGGCATACAAAGCACGGAAATTCAGATCTATCTGCCAATGAAATGCTTTGTCAAATCGCACTTTGGTCGGACATTGCTTAACGTCACGTATGCTAAAATGTTTTACTGTCGGATTAAAATATATAACCGAACGAGACAAGATGTATTTCACATTACGCAAGGTGTTACAAACACTAGAGTAAATGCTTAAAGAGCTTACAGTATTGACAGAGAAAGTAAAAAATGTTTCATTAATATATACCCTTAAACCGACCCTTTCAATGTAAAATGGGCTTTGTTTATTTACAAGCGCTCGATATTGGAAATGGATTAGAGCAATCCTGATTTCAACAACATTAGGCAGTATTGACATTAATGCAACATTTACAATAGTTACGATCACGGTAATTCGCGTCCGACACAAGAGAATTAGTTCAAGTAAATACAATATTATTAATAATATCAATAAATTTAATCATAAAAAAAGTCGTTAAAAATGGTTATTAATAACAGCAAAGTCCGTTTACTATGCTAATATGGACAACAAATATGCATTTGTGTGCAGCCTTGCCGTGGGAACACGTATACAACCCGTCATTTATGTCCAGAAAAATATGCCAACAGACACATTTACGTATTCTGTTTAAAAACCTTGATTTACATCTGTGCTTGCATTTATTTTACATCAAAATAATTGATTTTAAGATCTACTTTAATTAGCCATTTTTTACTCCTTTCGATGCGATGCTATAAGGCACCTTAAGCACTGAACCTCACTTGTCAAACACCCTATATATTATGACACATAGCCAAAGTTATCATTCGTGTCATCATATTCAGCTTATGCACACTTTCACGCTTTTTATGTCCCAAGATTAACGAGTGGCGCCTAGAGGTACCTATATCCTTCAGGCCTGCAACTGCAAATTTAAACCAGAAACGCGCACAGCTCGATCGCCTTTTTGCGCGTATGAGGCAGACGATAGCGCTTTAAAGACTCCTATGAATTACGGACAGTCCTCTTTCAAAATGGTGCCCGGAGCGACGCAACTCCGGCCTCCATCATATTATCGCGAACAGTAAAATCCAAAGGATTACAGACTAAGACCGCTCGAGACAGCGGCGGGTCACTGCAAAAAAGTCATGTTGTGCCTGCAATTTAATCGGGTATAAAGTCATTTACGGCGTGCAACAATTTGCCCTGAAAGAAAACCACGAGCGGCGGGTTGGCATTAAATGAATAATGAACATGGAAGAGCACGCTTCGCCCAGGGAGCATTTTCCTAAGAGTACTAATTAACGCCGCGCCACTGTATTACGTGCAAGAAGCGCCGCAGTTAAGGCCCCGCTCGGATACTATCCGCTGGCGCTCGTACCTTATTTAAATTTTTACCCGCCTCCGGGCTTTACAACGGGCATTACCAGTCGTCGAGAAATCAAAATCGCTCAGGAACGTGGAAGAATGAAAAGGAGCCATTCGAGATAGTCAGTTACGACTCCAGCAGCTGTTGCTCAGGATTCTCTTTCTGGTTCGTACCAGCCGCGCGTCCCCGTCTGTAAAATTATATCTCGCCGAGTCATTTAACCATTTTTCCAACTGCCCCTTCGAAGGCTCCCTTGGAAAGATCTGGTCGCTTTTATGAACGCGATAAATTCAACTGCGGGACTTCTAAATCTGTGCGAATACTTCCTCGATCGTAACGACATTTATTAGGAAGTGAAAGGCCTTTAGCCCTTGTAAGGAGTAAATATCAACATTTACTGCGCAAACCATCGCTGTCCGGAAGTATTTACCAGCGTGCCTTATGTCGCGCGTAATGCCAAAAACGATTTTGCATTTATCGACGACAAGCATTGTAATAAGGTTGGATATCTGGCTAGTAGCCAATAGTGAACGAGCAATATCTGGCACGCATAATATGATAAATGCATCAGACCTTCGCGCAGATCTAGCAAAGAAAAACGCGCGATTCAGAATATTTCTTATAACATTATTACTCAAATGTTTTTGTCCTATAAAGAATTAAATATACGTAGCCTTGTTTACAGAGGATGTAATACGGTTGCTTGTCTCTATTTCATTGCCGGTGTTGATTTTAGAGGTTACGGCATGCTTTAATTAGCAATACCATTCGATGTTTATTCTGTCACGGTATAATCTAAGAGCTAAACACGCGTTGTAGATTGTGAATAATACGAGCAATATGCTAATATTTGCTTTTCAACATGTGAGTGAAAGCATAACATTATAATGTGAAATAAAATCCACTATAACATCAAATTGGTAAACTCAGAACGTTTGAAAATATGATTCCTGTAGAGGCCGTTGCGCCGTTTCTTCTCTACAGATAACTCAGATAACAAAGTGACAAAGTTCAAATATCCTATATAAATTTTAAATAATGAACTTGTAATACGCAAACTGTAAGTTTCATGAAACGTGCCCATAGTTTTTTAAATATTGCGTTATTATTATCGATAATCAAAAAGTGTATCCAATGAGTCAACTCTGAGTAATCGGCTTTTTGGCTTTAAACGCTGAATAAAAAAGAATTGGATACTCGTCACAATTAACAATCATCCTGTTTATCGATAAAAAGTATTTTTTATTATTAAAATATTACATGACACATAATCATTATTTGTGATCGAGCTCCATTCAAGTGGCCAAGGAGCCGCGCGCTAAAGAGACGCTATCCTAGCTCATCACTCCGGCATTTATCTTTACGTTATCCCATATATCGATTGGACTTTCTACGCGAAAGCAGACTATCTTCTCGTGCATCACCCTGTAGTACCCAGTCGCAAACCCATTTGCGTGATTCGGCACGATAGTTAAGTCCGCCAAGTTGCGTGGTGTCCATTGTCCTCGTCATTTTTCCCCGAGCCGAGTAGCGGAATGGCAATTACCGATTCACGCCCCGCCAGGCCATGCCCGCCCGACGGTTTTAATTACCATGTAATTACAATGACGCTGGAAGAAGCGGTATGCGAGCCGATTATACGGGAAAAAATCGACGCGCGTTACCCCGTGATTAATAGCGATATTCGTCATCGTTTGCGCGGATCGTGTAGCCGGCCTCCCCGATCGGCAATCGAGTTATCGATTGCCGTTTTGTAATACGCCGATTGTATCTTTTCCCCGCGGTAAATCGCATTGGCCGCGCGAGAAAAATCGTAATCGTCCGCAACGAGATTTTTCTCCCCTCCCCCTCTTCCTCCTCCTTTCCGCCTACCTTCCTTTATATCAGCGAGATAGTAGCGCGCACGGATAAGCGTATTAAGAGACATACCATTGGAATTTATCGATCGATACGCCGTTCCACCTGTCTTATTAGCAACTGCAGCGCGGGATATTGTACCGAGGGATAGAAGTAATTATCGCTGGTTGTTTCCATGGCAAAGCTCCCCCGACGATACTTATCGACTTATTTCCATACTCGACGCAACAATCGGCCCAGGAAAAGCGTAGCGATGCTAATCCACGTTACTTAAGACATTTCCATTCGTGGGACGATTCTGAACGTAAGATATGGTCCTTGATATTAAATTCCAATAGGAGCGGGAGCAATTCTTCCAAGTTCTTTCTTGTATTAAGTTTGCGCTTGTCAAGGATGTTTATCGACTTCTGTAATCGACTTAGGTTTCGAAGCAGAGTAACAAGCTGCTGTTGACCCAAGGCTAATGAAGGAAATTGTAAATGTATCCATGGGGAACTCTTTGTACGCGAAATATATTTCTGAATTTAATGACAGGCTTCGCTCGACGATTAATGTGAGAAAAACATTAATTCCCGATATCTTATATAGCTTTATCCGTTTTGTTTTCCTTAGAAGGTTTTCTTTTACGAACAACATTCTGTCTATAATAAATTGGCTGCACATTAACTTTCTTCACGAATCTCTATGCAGATGGTATTAATTTAACCCCATACACGATTCAGCAAGACGAACCCGGAAATCTTAAGCGGTGCCAATGCAAAATATTAAATACACATCCTTGAACAGCTCAAAGTGCGTACATAAAAAAAAATCGCTGTCTCGCCGAACAATTCTTCGAGAACGGAATTCCTCATTCCCGGCAGTTACTTTTCTCGCAAAATTGCCCCACAGCGTCGACGTCCGTCATCTTATATTCACATTCCAATGCATAATCCGTTCGGGAAAGTCGTTGCGACGCTAATCCAAGCTACTTAAGACAGTAACGATATTAGTTCCATTCGTGGCACACTTTAGTATGCAAGATGTATTCCTCGTATATCACGTCGATTAATCCCGGGGAAAAGCTAATGCCGTTAGTGCGCCTGCGCGGGTTCAAATATTAGCGACGTGCGGCGGAACGATTATTTCCAGGCGCTCGGAAGCGATCCCGATAATAACAGACCGGGTTACAATAATAACCGTTATAAATAATTATCCACCGCGAGCGAGTTCCTCGTAAATCTACTCGAGAATACGCGCGCGGGTAGAGAGATAAATACCGCCCCTACGGCGCTGAGCCTCATCCCCGTGGTTATCGCGCACACGTAAGTATAACCGTTCATTGAGTCGTCGTTGGATTGCATACGAAGAGCTAAGTATCGATACGTGCCTCCGCTTCGTAGTGCACACACCGTCGAGAGCCGGCCATTTGACATTAATTAAGCGGCACGTCAACGCCGTGGGGATTACCATTTTAATGGATAGTCTCAATTAACGGGCAAACGCTAATTCAGTGCCGGACGATTAACCAGAACGAGGACGTTAAGCACGGCGATTCAGCGGCACGCGACATTCTCGGCTAGGTCGAATTTGTCTCGTGGAATCGAGGGAATTATAGTGGAGATTACGGAGGAGGGTTCGTCGTGTTTAAGCATTGCTGGAAAAGAATTGTAGACAATGAAGCGTGAAGAATGGAATAAAGAAAGAGTCGTAGATTGAGACTAAATCTACCAGTTACTTTCTGGGCATATTTATGTACTGCACGTACGATATATACTTGAAGAAAAAGAGGACTAAGAAGAGATGTCAATAGATCGATAGAATGATTCATACTCTGCGGTAATATCATGGAAAATGTAAAAAAATGCTTCTCTACGAAGTACGGCAATCTTTCTAAGCAAGCATTGACCGGTCGTTTTAATCGCTTCGGTCGCTGGATAAAATCTCAAAGTTATGTTTGGAAAGCATGAGCTCAGTATAATGCATATAAGACTTCGGTACACTATCAATTAAGTGGCTTTAAATGTGAACGATAAGTTCTATGGTGAACAAGTGTTTATGCAAGAGTGCAACACGATATAGACAGACAATAAAGAAAATGTTCTTTTAAACGGACAAATAACAAGGATTCTTGTATTTGAATGTCCCAGAAAAGAAATGTACTTGCAGAAAGAATTTATAAAGTGTGTCGAGTAACACTATTACAGCATCTTATCGATGCAATATATTGATCAAAAACTCGTAAAAAACGAAACATGTAAGAATGTCTTCGATGTTGCTGCAATATTATTTCTTCCTTTGGATTGATATGCACGCTATTTCAAAGGTATCAAATCGAAAAGATCTATCGGCAGTCGTATAAAACTTCGAGCAGCTTCATATGGAGAACTAGACTCTGGGAAGGATTAGAGATAATTTACAACCTGACATCGTAACGCTGCGTAACGTTAACGGCGGTGGTGAAATAGCGTCCGAAGTCTACGGCGAATCGTATATCAGTGCAATTAAGACCGACTTCTCGTGCACGAACGGTCGAAATAAGGATGAGGGGCCAGTGCATTCGCGGCTGGGGTTACCAGTTTTATATTTCAATCTGGATGTAGACGGTCAGGTGAATATATAGTGGGGTTTCTAAGCGAACAAATTCTCGAAAGCCAATGAAAATCAGAAAGTGTAATCGCAAGTACGATGTTTTCATCGTAACTTTCATACGTGTATATACAATTGTATAGATACTCGTATATTAGGTGTGGAACTTTGCTTCCGCTGATTCTTTTCCGAAATTCGAGGATTTATTGTAAAAGACTACATTTACACGTACGTACCACAGCGTACAAATCTCACGTTGACAAAACCACTCCTTACCGCTAAAGCCATCTTCTGTAGTATAGTAGAGTATTGTAAATATACTATGGTATATTTACAATACATAATAATATAGTATAGCTGTACACCTAATACGGTATATATATAATCATGACTTTTGTATATATACATAAAAAAAAGGACAGCTGCGCATTTATAACGGTTTTATAAAAGTTGTGATACTAGGTCTTATAGGATTAAACATAAATTTCATGTTAAAATACATGGACATATGAATATTTTAAGCGTTCTCGCGCAATATAGTTTATACTGACAGTGAATTGCGGTAACAAAAATATAGAAATATAGAGCATGCTTGCAAAAAGAAAATAAATTCATGGGTACTGTCATGCGAGTAACAATAGCTTAAATAACAGCGGATTTTCTGTTTTACACACGCATCCATGTTGGATGTGAATAAATTATTATTTAGAACTGCAAACATAATAGTTTTATTAGATACTATTATTAGACAGATATTCAATATTTATTATATATCTGTGTGTCAAAGAAAAGCAGTGTTTGCATTTTATATCAAACAAGAATCAAACGAGAAACGCAAACAAAAATCAGCACTCCGAAAATCAGTGGTCATCAACAATTTGTAAAAATGCATACAGCTTGTTCGTTAAATAGTGCAATTTTCGAAATACGAAATTGATAACTCAGAAACTATGTATTATTAAGATTAATGTTAATCTTAGCCTCCTCATAATTTTTTATCTTTCCGTGTACGAATCGTACACCTCTAAGCCGATGATTAAAACACAATTCTTGATTGAGATCTGAAATAAAATCATTTTACTTTCGTCTATTACTTTTCCCGCTAATTCAGAGGATTATCAAATATCTTCATTCTAGTTTTCATTATTTCATATACCTAGACGCTCTTCATAACACATTGCACATGCTTTCTGATGATCGTCTTGTAACGTTCACGAGCTCAAACAATGATCATACCTTTACTCTCACCCCCATAAAAAACAATAACGTTAAAGATCATGTTAAATACTTATATAAATTAGACTATAGCCAGCTAGTACTAAAATCACGCACCAACATAAGAATCCCTTGTAACAAACATCCGCAATGTATAAAAGAACCCTTTGTCATATACAGAAACAAATGCACATCCCTGTTTTTCTTCCCCTTTAATCAAGCTTTACTTTTTCATCGCATGATCCGAATTTTACTGGCTATCATATTAACGTTACTTGGGTTTACATCGGGCTGTGGAAGTGGGCAAAATTTATGCAGCCAACTGCAGGTACGTACATAACATACGTACCTACCTCGCAAACTGCCTACCGACGGTAATCACCTGCCACTCCGGTCTTCCTATCCGTGGAAGACAAAAATTCCCCAATCGCCATCAATCATGGAGAATTAGAGAAAACGGCTCACGTACGTATGCCTCGCAGTTTCTTCCATCTCCCCCGCGCCTTTTCACCTCCGTCCCGAGGATATTCCGGACCGGCTCGTGTCGTGACTCGCTCCGCCACAGGGATTTCCTCGTTATTGCCGTTAAACGCGATACCCTACGACCGGGACAAAACATCGGAATCTCATTTGAAACTCGTTACCGTGCGATACCGAGGGAATCGCCGATTCCAGGCCTTTGAGAAGGTGCTAACCCTGCGGTAAGCGGTGACACATAGCCGCGTCATCGCTCCTTTTAACCGTGGCTTCACGTTCACTACAATCGGCTTACTCTTGGCATCGGGGGATATTTACCTACCACTTTGTATTAAGCACTCCTAGCCATGCGAATGCGTAGACCTTTTCTAGGTGGGTATGCAAATGAAGAATTAAGATATGCGCTTTACTGTTTTTCGGATGTATTAGGTTTTTGTATGTATCTTAGGACCTGCGAGATATCAGATTTGATCTTAGCCCATTATATGCCAAAGCGAAATGCAAACCTAAAAAATGCACTAGTTAATTAATTTCCTACAGTAAGCTAATTAGAGACAAAATGTTTTTATTGAGTTTGTAACTTTTATAGCAGTCGGTACAACGTTTAGGTATAATAATCAAAACTGAAAGTTCTAACGCTTAGGTTGAAGTAAATAAAAAACAAGCGTCCCAAAAAAGGGACAATGGTAAATAATGGATTAATTGCTAATGAGGATACATTCGTATGTCACGAACAATTATTCTGATGCGTTTTGATTCTTATTCCACTTGTGGAAACTCACAAGACACTTATTACATTACTGTACAGTAAGATAGAAAAAAAGAGGACAAGAAGTATGAAGTACAAATACGCAAAGAACCCTCTGTATTTTAAATACAAATATGCGCACGTAACGTACGAATATCGCACACCTAATTAAATTGAGCCTTGACTATAGAACTGTTTAGATA
Source organism: Ampulex compressa (assembly GCA_038496175.1). NCBI lineage: Eukaryota > Metazoa > Arthropoda > Insecta > Hymenoptera > Ampulicidae > Ampulex > Ampulex compressa. The sequence continues at coordinate 194,860 of JBCFXI010000093.1, read as the reverse complement.
ATTTTCGTTTTTTAGAGAAGCTCTCAAACTTGCATAATAGACATATACATACATGTATTAACTATCGAAGGTACAAACTCCAATTACGATATTATACAGAAATACACGATGTCTCTAAATCAATTATTTCCTACATAACTAAAATTGTCCATGCATAAACAATAGATATAGAATTAGAGATTGAAATCAGAGAGTCCCAATTAAGCGTAATAACAATTCAAGAATTACAACCTAAAACAATAAACTGTTTAAGCGGCACTTCCGCCTTTCCTGAGGCATTCCACCTGAACTCTACAACCCGTCGTATAAATTTATCACGACGAAGAGGCGATACCTATTTAACAGAAATTAGCTTTTATGATATTTTGCCGGCGCGTCGCATTCCACGAGAATGAAACGCGTGCCGAAATCCGCCATTTCACCGTGGCGCATTCTCGGTGCGATACGCGGGAAGATAACAGCGCTGAAGACGGTTTTCAAAAGCGCTCCGCGCCAGCGGGATAGCCGTCTGCATTATTTACCGACGTACAAGAAGTCGCACGGTGGCGCCGCTGCTCCAAACCAGTAGCGACGCGTCATTTTCATAAATGCGAGGGGCCATAAATATAGATAAGCGATGCCAATTATTCGCCACGTCCCGCGTTATTTTATTCTCCGCTAACGATTTACGATCCTCTCGATGGTCCGGAGAAATGTCAGCCGCCACGTAAGGACAGCGATAACGCCGTCGCCACTCATACCTGGCATTCAGAGCCGTTCTCCACCGATCGCGCAACCGGTCAGCGTATTTTCGCGAAACGCACTCTGTGCTCCAATAGGAAGGAGAGGAAAAAAAACAACAACAAAGGAGTTAACACGTCCAATGAAAAAAGGTACATCGATGCTCGCACGAAAGTCGTACGATGCGAGGCATCGTTGCGCTCGAGGCAAGAAATTCGATCCCCGAACAATCGATTGGACGGCCAGGTCGGTTCACCTGCGAGCGTGGGAACATTCCTGAGGAACGACCTTGAAGGGGGCTTCGCAAGCGGCGGCCTTAGAAAAACGCTAATGATATCTGATTGCTCCCTATTCAAGAGGATACCCTCCGCCGTGCAAGCTTGCCTCCAGGTACCGGTACGAAGGGGGTCCCTTATCTATCGCTTATCATCGCGCCGCCCGCAACCGCGGAGCTCCGTCAAGCGGCACTCTTTTGCGGATGGAAGGCTTCTATCGGTCGACAAATGTCGAAGTACGCGCTGCGATGGAACGTCGATTGCGCGGACGATCGTGGGGATACCTGGGTTCGATGGCTCGAGTACCGTACGAGTCTTGGGCGCACCGAAGAGGAGCTTGGAGCAGCACCGTAGAATAGCTCGAAAGTTTTCATTTAAATCGCAACTGGTGGTAGCTTCAGAGGAGAATTGTGCGCAGGCGCACGAGACGCGCGTCTGGAGCTTCGTAAATCAAGGTGACGGTAAAATTCAGCTCTCAAAATGGGAGAAATTAAAAATAAATTATTTTTTACATTCGTGGATTAATAGATCTTTTTGCTTTTAAAACTTTACCTATTTCGATAGAAACTTAATTGTTCTAATATCGATATGTTTCAATTTTTGTAATTAATATAATATATGTATCAGCAACTTTTTAAATGCAGCCACATAGTGGTGATTTTATATTGGTTAATTTTCAATGTTATTTGCGTATGTTTCACTTGCCTATGCTTGCGTCTTAATTTCTGCCGCATTTAATAACTGTTGTAAGAGAAATACGCTCGATAGTTTTACTTTCATATTCTAGATTCTAGATCGATCAGTATTATCGTCATTTCCTACATTACTAAAAATTTCTCAAAGTTCTGTACACCAAACTTTATCAAGTTTATTCTTAAAACCATTTTTATACAAAAGCTTTAACACGAAACATCGTGCTCTGTTATACATTCCAAATAGTAATAAATACCAGAAACACAGTATGCAATGAGCCGTATCATATAAAAATACATAATTCCGTTTACACTTCAAACATACCTATTTTCATATTTAAGAAAACAAATGTTTGGGTAATAAAAAATTAAGTAGTCCATATCATACTACATTAACACCACATTTATATCGACATAATTTTCACCATGTTCGAATAATTTTTACCCTATACTTCTTCACCTAAAATTAATAAAAAAAAAAATGATACAGTACCATTTTATATATAATTGACTGTAAATACTATTTACAAGCACGATTTTATTAGGCGTACAACTTTGCTTCTACCGTAACCAACGATGATCAATACTTTGAATCACAAATATATAAACCACTTTCTTACAATGAATCCTCGAATTTCGGAAAAAAGACCAACGAAAGTAAACTTGTACACCTAATATTCACACAGAAATACCCCAATATCGCAGCGTACCTGCAGCATTGCTCTTAATCGCGACGCGAATGCAAAATCAAGATACGCTGATCGAGATTTCGTTGCGGGTAAAGCAACACTCGGAAGCTTCTGGGGAACTGGTCAGTGACGAAAGGCGAAGGGCAGGGAGGGGGGAGGGGCGAAAGAAGACGAGAAGGCAAAGCAATTGTGGGAGGGAACCGGCAAACTCATTCCCAGCCGACGAGGACCTCGACATTTCCCGTCAGCCCTGTCTATCCGTCCGAAACGGTTCGATCGAGATACTCCAGAAAGGGGAAGGAAGATTAATACTCCTTGCGCGGCGCGTACCTCCGCCCGACAAATGATACTCCGACGGACGATTGCGCGAGGCTGTCAGTTAAATTATTATTGCTCTTAGAGCGTGATCTTCAGACTTTAGTAATGGACAGCCGAGAACAGATATCATCGGCCGGCCGTAATTAGATATTCATCGAAGTTGGGAGATCCACTTGGCGCACGGTACGCCGCCGATCCAATTAATCACATTACGCTGAATGCATGGAATTATGATATCCAGTGGACGACGAGGGTGCAAAGTGAGGGATATAAAAAAAAAAAGAGGAGAAACGACGTCGATGGAGGAGAAAAAGATAAAGAGAGAAAGAGAGAGAGAGAGAAGGGAAGAGAGCAAGCTCGACCGGTTATGTCTATTGGCTGATAAAAATACCAGTACCAGTATTAATAAATTATCATCCTCGGAGTCATCATCATTAACGGCTGGCACAAATGGAGGAAAAACAGGCATGGAAATGAAAAGGCGAGAGCTCCACCTCCCAACTCAGGTGGGTATTCAGACACGAAGGAGCGATCCGACAACGAGAAAATGATGATCCCGCGGAAAGTAGCCGCGAGGGGTTAAACCGGAACGGTACTAGTCGGTTTTAAAGATAACAAAAGATCGCCTTGCACGGATCTGTACGGAGTTAATTAGTTATACGGTCGATTTAGTAAAGACGAAACGCTTTATTTTCAATAAACAGGAACGAAGATGAGTTTCTGTAATTATTTTCATGGTGTATGTGTAGATTATACGCAAAAACAAAGAAGGCAGAAGTCGAATTTAAATCCGAATAGGACTGTAGGAAAATCTGAACCTGTGCTCAGTGTATCGTATTAAATGTTTATATCAATTTTATAAGTAACTTATAAAGAAATTAAGTATTTAATTTTCTGCGGAAGAGACATGTAAGTTATTTGTACGTAAAATAGCAAAATGATGGATTATACAAATTATGTTACCTGCAGTCAAAAGTTAAATTAAATATAAAACGCACTTTAAGAACTGAATAGTGTTTTTCGTTATAAGACGAAATCAGCATTATAATGTGTAAATAATATAATATGAAGATTAAAATCTAAAGGTTGTACTCCGTAGTGTATTGGATGTTTTGATATGAGGCAAAGGTCGCGCAACGAGGGCACAATTACCTTCTGGTAAGCGACCACGGAAGTAAACTCCAAACGAGTTGTTACTACGCATACCAAGAGGTCATTTTGCATACGTCCATACTGCATTGATTCTTTAATCATTCATAGTATGAATCGACCATGCATATATATAAACCAATATTCCAACAAAGCTAGACAAATACTAAAAATCAAATGTCTTCAATTACATTTTGAGTATACAAACTGTTTAAAGTATCGTTACATTACGCAAGGACGAAAACGATTATCTATCAAAAATTTTATATGCCCTGCAGTGAAACTTCGTGAGGTATTCATGCCAGAAACGATTCGAAAACAGGAGTATGATTATCCCTCGCATTGTGGCCGCGAGGGTTAACTCTAAACAGTAGAGTACGATTCCTGGAGTAATGAGTGGTCGTTTCAATTCCCTTCATACCGCATTTATTCCTTATTCATTCAAAACGCAGATCGTCTTGGCACAAAAATACTCGTGCACAAAAAATCTATGCACAACGGTTAACAGCAAAAACACGAATTTTTCTGGACCACTTTCCCAATAGAAGAGATACCCGCATTATATTAGGTTTTATATTATTTTATTGAATTATATATACAGCTAGAGTACGCCCGAAGATAAAAACTACAACACTTGACAAACTGAATTTCATGTCTATAGAAACTTTGCCAGAATAATTATTAATTTAACGTTATATCTGGTCGTTTCTTGACCACTAAATATCCCCTGGATGTGTAAATTTATTAATCACTTGATAAGTGGCATCAATGTTAAAAGAGCTATCGATCAATATTTCATTAAAAATTTAATTCAGTATTACATAAATAATGTTTCAATTGCAGAGCGAATTGAATTACCTGAATTAAGATATATATATTCATCTTCTTAATTTATACATATGTACAAGCGATTGTCACATAAAGCAGCTGCGCGCAGATAGCGAAAGACACTTTTGGGTCAATCCAATATTTAAACGCGGAACTAGTGATAAATCCCGAACTTTGAAAGACTGTAGATTCGTGTACAGGCCGTGACCAGGTATTTGTACACGAAGCGACGGTCGGACAACGAGAAAATAATTATCCCTCGAATAGTTGCCGCGAGGTTTAACCCGGTACGGTAGGACTGGGCTTTGTACGTACCGAGGGGACGCTTCACGTGGGCTCCGTGCCGCATTAATTCCTTATTTACTCGAAATACGGCTCGGCTCGGGGCGCGATAGTGCAAACGGCGGACATCGACTAGCCGCTCTCGAGAGCGTTTAACCTTAATGACGCGTCTTTAATGACGTACAACAGTTATCCGAGCGGTCCGAACGAAGCCGTTCTACGCTCTTGGTACCGCTGCATCGTTTCCCACGAACCTGTTCGGGGGGATCTCTGGAGACTAGTGCACGATTTCTTAATTGTTACTTTGGCGTATGTCATATACGTGTGGATACGTAGATACGTATGAAACCCAGAAGTATACGTATGATTGGAACTTTAAAGAGTCAATTTGATGTCAAAAAAAGAGATCGTTTGGACGAATTGTGGAGAAGTGACTCTGGAGATTGCAGGCATGCACGAGTATCTGAATAGATCTTGAGTCAACACTCCTTTCGCGTAGCTTGAATCTTTAGAGTGTTAGATCGAGTAGCTCGATATTGTATTGAATAGTATCGATATTTTGGAATAATCGTGGAATTTAATTAAATGCACTTTCGGTTGCTTTTTTGTTTTTAGCATCGGGTATGCACTTTTCACAAATTCTTTCTATTGTTCCTCGTGTAGTTTGACGTATTGTCTGAATATAAGATAAATGAGTAAGCTTGCGCAAAGTAAATTAAACGTTATAGGTAGCATGAGAATTTAGATAATTTTCAAACCAAGATATACGCACATAAATATAGCGCGGAAAGCTCTGGAAGTGAGAGCTGAGATTCAGTAATCGGATGAAGTTGACGGATGGAATACAATTAAAACGGTGGAAACCTGATTTATGATTTGATCTTCGTAAACTAGAGATATTCGCGCATAGAAACTAATTCTTTTAGCTTCGTCCTATTGTCTGTTGCCTCGACTACCATCAGATCATATAATTCATAGATCAAAAAAATATGCGACGAGCAGTAGTACAGGATAAAAAAAGTAACTCATTTTATTAATAATAGATGTTTGCGCTTCTGATCAAATAAATTGTCGATACCAGTGCGCAACGCATAACCTGGTTCAGAAAAAAAAAGTCAATTTTAATTCGAACAGATTGTGTTGAAAGCACTTCTAATCTAAAAATAAAAAGAATAGCAATATTTATTGCATAGAGCACCATCAATTTGAAATATCATATAAATCGTGATAAACCTACGGCAGGACGAAAACCACGAGCAATTTTAAGTCCCGGTCGGCCACACAATGATCTATCTTTTCTGAGGTCTTATTCTTAATAAAATGTAGTTTTCATATACAAAAGATTTATTGATTTGATATCAGTTTCAAATTTCAACTCAGAATTTTGAACCTTTAATTTAACTAAACCTACGAAACCGATTATAAAAACCGGTCAGTCATTTTCTTTGACACATTGTGGAATTTTGAGAGAGGGTATTTTCTGAGATTTTCCATAATTTTGTTGCAGCGTATAAATCAATATCTTAATCTATTTAAATATTTTCTGCACCCCTTTTTCATTAAGGATATATTTAGTACATTCAAATACGCCTCAAAAGTAGCTGGTAGATTTAGCATTAACCCTTTGACTACTGTTGGCGCCTAAAGACGTTTAAAAAATTTGCGCCTGTGATACTGTAAGCTCCCAATGGCGCTTAAAAATATTACTCTTATGGTACTAACTTAATTCTGTCCACTGATACGAGATATATCGTGAAAAAGCTCAGTGTTAATGTTAAATGTTAATGTTAATGTGTAATTTTCATTAATTTTAGATAAGTTTTCTTCACAATTATACAAATTCATCTTTCCAAATTATTAAATTTGAGTCTGTGCCATTGTAGGACTCCGTAAAAAAGTCGGAACGTTGCTTTCATTAGTAAAAGTACTGTTTTGCTCCTAAACCGAATATTCTTCACTCGTTGGCCTTCACGATAAGAGGAGCAATAAACACTCAAACCGGCGAACAGATAAATAACATTGTTTTATCATATCGGAATCCAGCGTCTTGCTGAATCAAATATATTTTCTCAGAAATGCATGTTAAATGAAAAGTTTCACAGTTCTCGCTGTGCATCGCGAAAGAAATTCCAGCCTTATGGTACGGCTGGAGCGTCTCAACGACTCCCGTAGTCAAAGGGTTAATGGTGCCACACACCGTGTGGCCATTAATCCCCTCACCCTAGCAGACGCTACCCTAATGGACATATTACGATGCTCGAAAGATCATACCTAGAAAATCTAAAAAACAAGCTGCTTTTCGGAATAACCCGGTGTTCCTTCCAGCAAATGCACGCTTCCCAGCGTCGTGCGCATCGGGACCATTGGCGGAATATAACAGGCGGTCATTCGGTCCTTAGATGCAAATACCGCGGGAGCAGCGCCGAGCGGAGACCTTCGGATTGGTCGGGTGTATTTTTCGCGACGTGGCCGATGCAAAAAGCTGCTCGGCCAGCGCCGATTGGCCGGTTGGCTGGCGCGGCTCCCCGCGACTTTTCCGATTAGAAATCAACAGCGCAGTGGATGCCCCTCTACTTAGGAGGAGCCTGTCGAAGTAGGTCATCCTATCTTGCCTTGGACTAGCGGTAAAATAGCCTCTCTCTCTCGCGAGTGGGGGTGGCGTGGAGGGGTCTCCTCCTCGGTTCTGCTCTCACCCGCTGGGCCTCTCTCCTTTCGCCGGCCGTTTCCTCCACGTCTTCTCGCCCGTGGAAGGGAGCGAAAAGCGGGCACGGGACGAGCGTGCCCTCGCGGCCGAGAGGAGACATCGGGATCGAGGTAGAAATAACGCGGTGGAAGAGGGAGATCGTTAGCGTGAGACGTGGAAGGGGTCACACTCCACCACCTGCCAGGTAAATCCCGGATCGGAACGACCTCTCCACGTGCCACCATTCGCCGATTGGATCCCCGCCAATCCCGTTTTGTCTGACACTACCGTGCCAGATAATCAAGGCGAGCGATAGGTCGCCTGCAAGGAGATCTTCTTTTCGTGCCGGCTAACCGATCCAGACTCGGGAGATCTGGAATTTCGCCGGTGGGCTTTCGCGAGCTGATTCTCGTCTCACCGCTTCTTGCCGGGGATTTACCTTTTTGACGTACCAGGAAAGGTGTATTGATCGATCGCGCTCTCGCGTGATTGGTGGCCGAGTGGAGAAGAGGCGCTGTGACCCAATGGGATTTTATGTTTCACGATAAGGCCAGAAACTGGTAGATGGATTCTGATTTTAAATTTATTCGATATCCGTGTAAACGCGTTAACCCCTTGACATACAACGACGAGTTGGGGGCGTCGTTGATTTTAACACTAGAACTACCAAACCAGTCAAAATGACTGGTCAGCCGTGTCTTTAAAAAATCGTAGTGCTTTATAAGGATGTATTTTTTGAGATTTTCCATGATTCTCGTGCAGCATTTAGATCACCATTTTGATTTATTGAAATTTCCTTTTACTCTCCCCTTTTTTTTAAAGATGTACATGGTATTCTAAATACGCTCAGAAAGTGGCTGGTAATTCTAGTGTTATGTACCATTGTAGACTTTGACGAGTCTAATTCGTTATGAGATGTTTTCGGCAGATGCCGTGCAGTATATTATTAGATTACTCGGTTGCATCACTCGTGCGTCGATTCTGGTTTGTTTGAAATATTTAGTTTTTAGTTTGAATATTTAGAAGCTCATTGAAAGAAGTATTCGGTATAGCAGCGATCTCGCACCGCCAATGCCATACTAGACGATACTTGAGTTTAGTACAAAAGATAAATAATCGTTCTCTATTAACATTCTATATCAACCTGAGCAAAAGTTACATAACAATCCAACTTTCAAAACAAAACGTTCTCTTACTTAGCTTGCACATAGCTGTTCGGTCGAACCAAATTAAATAATATTTTCCAGACACGTCAAATTCCGATTTATTCGTATGTCAAGGGATTGATATAAGTCGGAACCTTTTCAAATCGATAATGCTCATTTGTAAAGTATGTTCTCTTGACTGCACATTCGCCAATCTACCATTTGCAGATACACATGTCGCGATAAGATGGCGGTGAAAAAAAAATCTCACTCAATCTGAAATAATCAGGTGCGATAATCAATTTCTCGAAGGAGACACAGGTATACGGATACGGGACATCAGCGTGTTCAACCAGCACACTCGTCATTAAAGTTACGAGTTTCAATATTTCTTAATGTCTTAATGGGAAGGAGCATTACTGCGCCGCTTGATGCTCGTGCGGGAGGTATGAAATTGCATATATTGATCGCGTGCCTGCGCGCTATCATACTTGTGCACGGTCTTCGAATACCTCTCTGGAGGCGACACGGTCTTCCTCCTATTCGTCGCTGATCTCACAGAGAGGATAACAGCAAGAACGCCTATTCGCTAATTTACAATCTCATTTGCATTTAAGTAATACAAATTCATTACACGGGCAATTAACTGCAAAAGACGCATTCTGTTAAACACGTAGAAGTATCGTATACGCCTCTTACTCGTTATTTCCCCTTCCTTCGCCGCAGCTTTTGTTTAGGAATTGTTTCGACATAATTGTTCATAAAATGTTTACACGCGTCAAATTATAAGATCACGGGGGAAAATATTGAGCATATATTTACGTATGTGTACAAATCAATAATGCAGCAAAGGCGATCGATATGAATGCGGTAAAAAGTGTTTCCATTTGTTTCAGTCACATACATTGGTAAATCGAATTTTATCTTAGTGGATTAGAATGTCCCGTACTAATTTAATATTCGACATCTACATGGTTTCGGCCTCTGCTTTGAATAAGATATTGCAGTAAATTCATCGTTATTTACCACGACCCGTGTACCTGTGAGCCGTAAAAACGTGCCAGCATGGAGAGGTATATGTCGATAATGATTTATACATCATTGCGACAACCGCCCATTCGCGATGTTCCGCGTTGAGCAATCTAAGGAAATAATTGCAAATTCTGGCAACCGGAATGCACAGGATCCAATGTACAGCGGATGATTCTGGTTAAGAGGTAATTAAACGAGCTTATTTGCACGTACATAAACCGTTACGGAGTTTATCCGACTCTATCGATAATTAAAGTTTAACCCTATAATACAGCATTCCGTGTAAACGAATAAGTCGCACAGAAATATTTAAAATACACTTCCTATAACTTGGAATTTTTCTTCGCATTATGCAACGAGGGCCAAAGTTACTTTTGTGATCATTTTGGAGTAACTTTTTCATAATGTAGTATAATCGATAATTTATATCGATCGGTAAAATTGCACGTTCAAATTCTCGCGATAATGGCAGAATTTTACGTTAAACGATCATTATGACACTGATCGATACACACACAAATGGTTTACTCGTGCAAAAAGGAAAAAAAGCCTACACGTTCGTTAGAATATGTGACATTAGTAACGACAATACTTGTATACATTGCCTCTAAACTCTTATCAAGGATTTAAACATCGGAAGGACCAGCTATAACTTCTTAAATTTCCACAAGATACTTCATTAATTTTATGCAAAAATCTCGGAGCAAATTTTCCGCCAGCAGTCCCCTATTTAATCGAAAGCCTTCGTTAAGAAGCGCATTGCGACGCGACACCGCGCCCCAACATCCGTTTGGTGACATTCCCGAATAAAATTCCCATCCTACGCCTACGAGGCGTACTTCTAATCAGGCGGAGCACAAACGACACAGACTTTGCCGCAGCGACCACGGTAGGTCTTAAACCTAACCGGTTTTAATTGCGATAACGATCGAGTGATGACCGCGACTATTGTGGCCACGACTGGTCCGCGGATACAAACGACACGCGTATTACGCACCGAGTTACAGCACCGTTCTGTGACGGCTTGTACGGTTCCAGTTTCCAGGATCAGATACCAAATGCGGTGTAACCGATCCACCGGCCAGGCTTCTTCGATTTAGCCCCGCGGCTCATTTGAATTTCGCCGTCTAGGCGTATCTCTACGCGTAATCTCAACGTAGCCGTTTTCCCTCCTCCTTGCCGCGCTCCTCGCCACGCCAAGCTCTCTGTTTCCAGCTATAGGCTTAACCCCATGACCGACGATGCTGCCGGGATAAGGATTCACCTCGAGCGCGACATAATCGTAGGGACAAGACACTGACATTCCGGAGAACTTCCTGATAGCCGTTGCATTTTCTGATAAAACTCGTGTTTCGCGATGTCCCTGACGTCCCGTTAAACCGACATTCCTGCGCGCCTAGAAACGCCCGGCATATCGCACGACCTTCGTGTGAATTTCGACGGGTGTTGGGAGATCGATCTTTGGTTGGCTTTATCGCGAATATCGATTAGGTGAGTTATGAAACCGCTGTTCGATATTTGCGGGTCGAACTTCCAAAGCATGTCTGAGTACGTGAATTTTATACGACTTTATTTTAGTTCTTTTGTTTTGTAGTGTACGTTGGGCAGTTATTGAATTTAGAAGGTACAGTTTAAGATTGGTAGACCTATGATGTTTGTAGAGAGGTTATTAAGAAAGAGAGAGAGAGAGAGAGTTAATCAGAGAAATAGATGGATGGATAAAGATAGTGATTATAATATATATTTCTGTAAATTTTACCGATACTTTATCGAAAGTGAAACCGATAATACGTGCCTGCGACTGACTCTCAAAGATGACTCTCGTTTTTCGTTGGCAACCAATGCAAACAATAATCTGCTTTTCCTACAGGAATGCAACTGACCATTCCTACGATAAATTATATACTACACTCCGCACCCTGTCTCTTACATGCCACTATAATGCTAGTATGTTTTTTCTTAAAAGTATACATACAAATTTGACGTATCAAGATTATACTTTAATCTTTCCAATAAAAATGGAATCGGAGCGAAGAACGACAACAACATTCGTACTTTCACTTTTTGACGATGCCTTTAAAACTACAACAGATTTATTATTTTTTATACTGCTGAGGACCGATATATAGCGCACCTTGAATTATCTAGGATACGGATTCTACATACATCCTTGCGCCACCATTCACCTCTTGCTTGCAATGTGCAAAAGATAGCTACCGGATCTCATCATTCAACCCTCCTAACTCGAGTGTCAGAATTTGTTGAACTCTGAAAATACTTTCGTAATCACGGCACCGCATGAGAAACAAGAACATCCGGGCGACTCGATGACGCGATTCCAGAGTCCTCGAGATACCAATTCGCAACGGTGCATCCCGGCAGCAGGGGTAATCGTGGCGAGTAAAACGAGAAGCCGAAGCCGGCTGGAAAAATGGCAGGAGGAGAGGGACGAGTGGGTCATTACCAGAGGAACACCTAGTATGACTTATGAGAAACGCAGACCAGAAGGCTTCCAGGCAAGAAGTCACGAGAATTGGATCCTGTACACGCCGACTCACGCGATATGCAATTCCTGAAGTCACCCTATGTTCAAGTTAACCACCTCGTACTCATCAAATATTTTCGACATTGCATATAGGATATAATTCATACAGCGCTGTGCTTTCCAGGATAATAATGCGTTACTTTGCACAAAAGTAAATCTTAAACTCATAAAGGATGCATGGTAATGTATGCGCGCATTTTAGATTTTTTTTATCCTGGCTAGACGGATTTTTTAATTTCTGGAAGTCTAATAAGATTTAGGTATAAACGTATAGAACTGTATACTTGCGAACACATATTCGAGCATAAGTACTCATTTTACTACCCTTCATCCAGTTATCCACATTTCACATTCTTTATTCGCCAATAATGTATCATTATAATGTATAACGTAATGTTTCGATACCAATAAACTTAACTCATACTTTAGATCGTACTTACCTTATCAAATACGTATTAAACAAAAGAATAACCTTCTTCCGATAACTTCGGTTTAGATCGTGGGATTTAAATAACCCGCTTTATGCCAATATTTAACGAGCATTGCAAAGCTTTCTAAGCGCTTATAAATAAATCCATTTTTATAGATAACCCTACAACGAACATCCTCCCATGCCGAAATAACAACGCGCCAGATAAAATTAATTAGGATACGCATCGCGCGTAATGCGTTTCACGTCGACGAAGGTAATCCTCATATTAAATGCCATCGCATTACAGTGCCCTTAACGGTATGCGGTAAGCACTCGCGATAAAATAATTTTCAGTTAACCTCTCTCGACCCGAAGAGGACTGCGTCCAGGGGCCAGCGAAGTAGCCGATAAATAAATATAACCCGGGACAAGTCCTGCACTTTTACGGTTCGTTTTTCGCGTACAAGATGCGCGCATCGAGGGGGATACGTGGAACTCGAAGCATTTCGGGTTTTGCGGGCGGCCTCGGATTAATTGCATCGCTAATGAGGCGCTCGTGAAATTGCGTCACGTCGTACTTGCCCGCTCGAATGCGTGACGCGTTCGCCACCTTTAACGAGCATGCTTAATCGGAGCGTTCCTGCGGAATCGCGAAGGGGAGGGGGAAAGAAAGGGCGACGATAAATCACCGACAAACAACGGCCATTCAGAAATACCTACCGCCGAACACGGATTACTGTACCGCCTAGAATTCCACGAGACGTGCCAATGGAGATTCTACGTTCCAGGGGATATCGCTCCTGATACGCGCGGCATTAGCTCCCCCGACGCTAAACCTACCAGCCACTTTCTGGGGGTATTTATGTGGTAGAATGGTGTTGAGGAAAATATGGTTTATTAATACGTTCCGTGCTGCATGGGGCGTATACACCCCATGGTGGATTTTGCTTGCAAAACGATATATTGAAAAGGAATTGTTTCTTATTGGTTATAAAAATCGTGAAACATACGTTGGAAGTAAATTGTAATAGCATGGCGAGATACAACTCGCATGGCTTCATTCAAATGAAAAATAGTATATTGAAAGTAAGGAAAAATCGGTTCGGCACGGAACGTGTTAAAGGACACTATTAAAACTATTGTTGACTCATGAATGAGAGTCTGGGTTTGGAATCAAACTGGGCGTCGTACTTCTTCACGATACTTCTCTAAATATCGCAACTCAAAACTAAAAACTAACTTATGGTTATGTATGCTGTCTTATACACTAAAATCGACGCCTTACTCCTTGGCCGCCCTTAGGGATTCTTCCTTATTTTCTGCGCGGCAGATGGATTATTCCTATCTCAGGTAAACATCGTGGCTTAAAAAGCTTGCGTACCACATTTATGTGGGAGTAACTTGAGGCAGTGGCGGTAGAGAATTAATACGCGAATACGGTTTATGAAACAAAATGTATATTCTTCTAAAGCGGCTCATACCCAACTGTCGTATCGCAGCGCCCTAGACACTTCTGTACGTGGGGGGCTTACGATGCTGGAAATTCCTGTGCGCTCTGTATATATTTTCTTATCGCGGACGAAGCGGCGGTCTACCTCTAAGACTGCATACCGCGCAACGAAATTATTATGAGAAATTATTTCTATCCTGCTATATATGTATGGCACACATATGCTTGAAGAAAAAAGGGCTTAAAAGAAATGTCAGTAGATTGATAGAATAATTCATACTCCACAGTAAAATCATATTGAATCTCGAAGAATGCCTCCTACAAAGTACAGCAATTTTTCTAATAAACAATTAATCGGTTATTTTGGCAGCTTCGTTAGGTTTAGTGTTAATATCCACGAATCGCCATGTCGGCTTTTGTAATTCTGCACTGAGTGCCATGGGCTTTGCCCAAAAGTCAGGTACAGTTGTATCAAATCTTTGCACTTTGAAATATTGTGGCCGCAATATAGTAGAGACTGAAAGCTTGTATATTGTCAAACAGGATAAGAGTAAACCAAACATACAGATATTTAAACACTCAATGGCACTGATGAACAAACACTGTAAGTAATAAAATAACAGTACTATTGTCCATGAGAGTAAAATGTCTGAAAGTTGAACTGACTTTAGAAGTGTAAAAGATGTATTAATGTATGCGTGGCGACTCTTTGGAACTGTAGACAATAAATCAAATCAGTTTACACCATGAACATATAAGATAAACTATGGAGATCGATTAATTTTCTTTTCAATTATATTTATATGATGAAGTCTCTGACATAGTCTACACTTCTTTAGATATACTTTTCAGCAACAAACTGCTTCAATTTCAAGCATAACCCATATAAATTTATTTATCTCCTCTCCCCTTCTCTTTTACCTGATTTATCTTTAACCGACCGCTCATCCACCCAATCCCATTACATAAGAATTCAGGGTACATAATATGCTTACACGTGTCGAAAGAAATCACAGAAAAAGCGTGAAAGCAGCACAATTTCCTCGAGTACCCCGGAAGCGGCCACGAGTGACTTTCTCGCTTACTATTCTTAGAGTATGTACCACAGAGGCGCAATGTCTACTCGCGCAAAAATAAAAAGGCGATCGTCTAATGGAGCGCGTGTATACGAGCCACGAGTGGAGCCACAATAGCAAGAAAGAAAGCAGGCCCGCCACGTATTTACCACATTGTGCCCAGAAGCGGAGAAACGTGTTATTATTCCGTTATTAATCAAGTTTTCTTACGGCGCGGCTGTCGGCCGATAGCGAAATGTTCTTCTTGCGTGGCACCAGAGCAAACACCGCACGGAGTTATTGACGCAGGAATATGATGCATAGGGCGCCATGCAGAGTCAACCGTTTCTTGCGAATACCGGGGCTAATGCTTGGAAACCTATTACAAGCGTGTACAGTTCTTTTTCTGGAGATACCTAAACGGGAATTACATCGAGAGCACGAAAACAATGCACCGTATAGGTAAACACAGCCCTTCGTCCTTTCATGAATTTAAAGTTTATGTGTGCACACACTGTGCCTCCAAAATATCTTTTTTTTCGTCGATCTTCATCACACTTTGCAGTTACGTTTGTAATCAAATAACGAAGTACATTAATTTCGTTTGATTGCCATAATAAGTCAACGTTCGAAGTGCCTATCATTAATAAACTCACTTAAAAACATTGCTTTGGTAACACCGATTCTCCTGCAAACGATTTCCTCTCTAACCTAAAGTTAGCCATATTATTACGAATCTTCATGGTACCATAACTCTCACTTTGCTTACCGGATGTACACCTCGAGCTGAGGATGGCGATTTATTTATCCTCCTTGCATTAAAGCCGAATGTAAAAGAAAAAATGCAAATGCGATACAATCCCTTTGATAAATCGCGAGCTTATTAAGCGGACAGTAGCTTAAAAACGCGAGCGTACGGCAGTACGAAGGAGTACGCCGCTGCTTAATGTTCCTGTCGCTCCTCGGAAGCTCCGGTTTCGGAGTGACGAGATTTACTACCCAAGGGACGATAGCGCCATCGGAAAAATGCAATATGACGGCCAGGACGGGGCGGACTGCAGGCTGAAAGGGTTGCGTGGGACAAAGAAGGACGAAGCATAGCCGCAACACTATATCAATGTAATTGACGTAAAGCTGTGGCGTCCTCGACGACCTTTCACCGTGAGGTATATCTACCGTTATCGTCTTCCGTAGTCCTCCTTCTAAGATGCTTTTCCAGAAAGCGCGTATATATATATACGCCGATCGGCAATCATCTCGAATAAAGTACGGCACGACGTCTGCTTTCCAGGGATGCCAGCAGGCAGGCCCCTCATGGATATCGAT
Organism: Ampulex compressa; assembly: GCA_038496175.1. Taxonomy (NCBI): domain Eukaryota; kingdom Metazoa; phylum Arthropoda; class Insecta; order Hymenoptera; family Ampulicidae; genus Ampulex; species Ampulex compressa. The sequence continues at coordinate 178,259 of JBCFXI010000093.1, read as the reverse complement.
CTTCCATCGGTGAATTTACAGGACGAGGTCTCACTGACCGCGGATAGCATCTAGGATTGACGATCGAGAGGGAATTGATAAAAATCAACGCCTCCGGGTTGACCATAACCGACGATTATGATGTTAGAAGAAAACGAATAGGAGGATAGCGGAATGTAAAATGGTACTAAAGGTGTATTTGCTAATATTTCACTTTTTGCTGCGGGAACTAATAATAGAATTTGAATAGTAGCTTCATTGCACTTTAACCGATTAGCTGTTTTGGATGAGTATACTCCTCACGAGTAAAAAGTAGTTATGATTTTCTGTTCAGTTGCAATTTTGGTGAAAACTAAAATATATTTGAAGAATTTAAGATGTTTGAATATTTAGTAGCCAAGATGATATAAAAGGAACAAATAAAAAAGTATTAATAATTGTTATGAAAGAACGGTGTATAGTGTGAATAAAGTAATGTTAGCGTATCTTAAGAAAATCGATATATTTTACGTCCACTTCTTTTAAGGAAGCCGCAACAGCTAACTGGTCGAATACAGCGAGACGAATTATCGTTCTTCAGCACTGTAGAATTCGTTTTATTTTATTAGGATTAAAAGCTTCTCATGAAGTGACTAAGCATTTTTACCTCATCTGCGTAATTCTTATCAAGCTATGAAAGAAAGAGCTAATTAGAAATATTAAGCAATGTTACAGTAGGTATGCACAATTACGATAATCTTAACGAAATGTATGCCTTAACAACACTTTGTAAATACACTCGATTATATAAGAACTTATAGTTGATTCATAACATTTTTTTTATAAAATCAATAATATACATACACAATATATATACATGTATGTAATATAAAATGCTTCCCAGCAATCTTCTTCTTCTTCAATTTACTTTTGGCACCGACTACTAAGATCATTCGGCCTAAGACTTACTGTTTAATGTAGAATCCAAACCACCAGAAGTACAGTACACGTAACACATGGAAAAAACCAAAAGCCTAGCGATTATGTGAGAGAGAGTTATGTGTCCTATATTAACACTAAACCTACCAGACACTTTCTGGGCATAGTTATGTATACCACATATATCCTTAACGAAAAAGAGAACTAAGAAGAGATCTCAACAGATCGATATAATAATTCACACTTTGAGATAAAATCGTCGCAAAACTCAAAAAACCTTTCTCTACGAGGTATTTTTCTAAAAAAAACTACTGATCAGTCATTTTAACCCTTTCGGTAGATTTAATGTTAAACAAATCATAAAATGCAACAGACGGATACATCTTTCAGTCTTTTCGAGCAGTCGTCGAATACACACAAACTCACGTATATGTCTATGCGCGTGTTTTTTTTTCATTTTTAATTGGTTAAACGGGCGACCCGACATTTAAGATTTCACAAAGTTTAAAATCATAGAACTGACCGTGTTACTCCATATACGTAGATCGTTACCGACGTGCATGTACGTATTTGCTTTACGTGCTTTAAGATCTGAAATCACGCCGGTCCGAACTTTACTATCTTAAGGACCGCGCATGCCAGTACGGTTGACGGCGATCGTCATTAGAGTTTCATTGCCGCCATTGCGAAACGCGCCAGCGTACATGTATAATTGGCCTCCCGCGGGGTACCGGTACGAAATTTTATACGTGTATATCACCATCTATGGCAGCCGCATACGAGTCACCCGTTAGCCCATGCTTTCCTCTCGGGTTCGAAGGCGAGTCGGGCCCAACTTCTTAGCTTATCTTCTAACGTATCTACCTGCGTCCATTACTTTGTCAACCGCGTTGATCCGCGAATGTCGTTGGTATATAGCAGGCTTTTCTTTCCCCCTCGAAGACCAAACACGGGCCTATGAAACTCTTAATCCTGAGAATTGTAAAACTACAGCAAAATTTCAAAGAAACCGCCAAAAATTCTCGACCTTTGTATATCTCTCCAGTCGCATTGCTTTATGTTCAAGACTCCTTCCTTCTGCATTTTTACCTGATCACTTTATAGTAATAGATATTTCTAGTAATAGAATTCTTAGTAGATCGTCTTAGCGTATCATCTAACGTATCTTCCTGCGCCCATTACTTCGTCAACCGCGTTGATCCGCGAATGTCGTTGGTATATAGTAGGCTTTTCTTTCCCCCTCGACAACCAAACGCGGACCTATGAAACTCTTAATCCTGAGAATTGTAAAACTACAGCAAAATTTCAAAGAAAGCGCCAAAAATTCTCGACCTTTGTATATCTCTCCAGTCGCATTGCTTTATGTTTAAGACTCCTTCCTTCTGCATTTGTATCAGATCACTTTGTAGAAATAGATATTTCAAAAGTTTGATGTTGAAGATAATAGAAAACAATCAGGAAAAAGACACGGTGAGAGAATCTAAACATTCTAGAGACCCATGTTTCTACGTTCATGAAGTAATGCTTTAATGGTACAGATGAATATCAGCGAAAGACGTTGCGTATCTTAACGCAAGCGATAAGATACTACGATCGACAAATCAAAACACAAGCCCGTTCTTCCCATCGAATTCAAGCTTATTAATTCCAAGATAGTTACTCTATTACGAATCGTCCTGTACAAACGGATATAACAGAGGACAATACGACATATAATAGATACATATAATACGTACAATACATACAATAGAGGACAATCTAGATTCCTCATTAAACGCAGCATTGGTTGCCGCGATGTTAACAAGTATGGCTCCAACCGCTGTTCAATGGACGTTGCGTTGTGTACAAAAAATCAGCGCTAGGAGAATACGATCTTTAGCTCGCCGGAAGAGTACGATCTTTAGCTCGAAAGACGTCGAATAGAATGCAGGTTATCCGGAGGCAATCGGGCAGAGGCTTAAACTGACTCCGCGTAGAACCGCGTCGACGGTAATGCAAAGCGACGCAACGCGGTGCGATCCAACGAGCCTTACTTTGTCGGCGCGATAACCATTGGGCATTGAATTTATTCCAGGAAGGATACCACGGACTTAGAACGGAAGGAGGGGCGATAACATCGAGCCGGCATCGGGCAAAAGTGGCCCTCCGCGACTACGACGATAACAGATACGAGCTGCAGATAGGCAACGCCGGGTGACAAATAGCGCGTGCAACGTGCAACCCGAGTTGTGGCCTTTTTTTATCTAGATGGCGATTCTCCACTGTCCTGTCCCGATGATAAACGTTTGTAAAACCCGCTACCGCCGCTCCCGCCCATGGATTCGTGCGAAACTCCTTGGGAGGTTCTCCCTGCCAGGTCCTTCCTTCGGATAAAAGACGTAGTCGCTGCCTAATTATTTGTACAAAGGATGCACGGGGTAGGTGCCGAGGAGGTATCGAGGCGAACAAATCGGCGAAAATCGTGCTGCATGGACAGCCTTGGAAATTCAGCCGCTATGCAATTCGTTATTTAAGACTTTAAGTTTATATTATGATCTATATTAATAATATATAATGTATTATATTAAGGGAATATAAGCATAAGAATTATATCGGTCTTATATCTTATATTAAGATGTAAAAAGAAAAGATATCATGATTTTTAGTGGTCTTAGCGAACAGTTAATTTTCGCGCTTAATAATTCTAAATTTTCCATCCGGATTCTTGGAGTTAGAATTTCTTCAGTCGACAGAACGACATTATTTGTGAGAAAGTTAATCGTTTTTGGGTACTGGTGTGTGGGTCGAACTAATTAAGGTTTATTAAATTTAGGAATGAAATGAAATTGAAGATCGGAAATGTAAAATGGCGAATTAGGCCGTACATGGAAAAAAGGCGTGGAAAAAATTGGGCGCTGGGGTAACTGGACCGGAACAGGAATTCAGAACCTTTCGTTTGCCGGGCGACTGCTCTATCACTAAGCTACCTAGGCTCTCCGGTCAAATTCTATTTCCAATACTTTTCAAGTAGAAATTTAAATTCGGCAGCATCTCTTCCACCATGCACGGATATCTCGATCTATACTTAGACCCTCCTAACCTTATTCCTCGTGACAATTATAAGAGAAATCATGAATTTTAATCGTCTTAGCGAGCGGTTAATTATCACACTTAATAATTCTAAACTCTCCATCTGGTTACTTCGACCTAGAATTAAAAAAAAAAAGATATCAACGCTAAACGACTATTTCCAAAAGTTCGCGTCTCCTCGAGAATCGGTCAACTTACTCAGCGTCGAGCAAAAAAATTGCATTGCGTTAACCACAAAGTGGCGAAGGGACGTCACCAACGCGATACACGAAGAGTGGAGCATGGTGACGCTTCGACGCGTGTCTAAAATCCGCAGAGCGATTCGCCGCTGTCAGCACCGGCTCAAGAACGACAGGTGAGACATGTTACACGAGTTTAATACAAAGCACCCGACCCCTTTGAATTTCAGAGCAGCCGCCTCGGTCCCATTCGATCGTCGCGCATACGTAAATCCCCAATGAAGCCAGCGATCGAGTACGTCGGATACCTCGAATCGTGTTCCCGCGTACAAATACTCGATAGGAGTCCCCCAGGGCGGACGCATCTAAATATAACATCCTACACGATAATGATTAGCTACCATCGGCGATGTAAGTCCAGATACAAATACCGGTCGTTAGTCCATCTGCCCCTGTCCGGATTTCCATAATATCGTCGTGGCGGGGAGGAAAAATCGGCGGGGGACAAAGCGAGCTGGCCGAGTGTACGAGGAGAATAAGAGAGGGCCGTAGTTAGTGGCACGAGTTAACATTTGACGCAGGAGGAATACTAAGGTTCTGCATGCAAGGAGCCTCTCTCTCTCTCTCTTTCTCTCTTTCTCTCTCTCTTCGTCCTCCGCCAGTATCTGTCCCTCTCCCTTCCGCCAGCCCCACTCCGGAGTCTTCCTTTTCTCTCCTCGTCACTCCCTCGGCATTTGGCATGGAAAGCCGGCGGTGCGCGCTTCGTCCGCCACTGATTTACTTCGTTATGCGAGGGATGTCACAGAACGCGTGTCTCGTCGAGGGGCACCTTGCCAACTACGGGGCCCAGCGAGATTGCGGATAACGAATAGGTAACGATCGGATTGTGTTTCCAGAGATGAGAGCCAATTATGGTATAACGTTGGCCGCACGAGCTACGCTGATCTTTGCCCGTTAGCGGTACACCCACGCGTGTACGGTAAAAGGAAGAATGCAGGAGGATTTCGTGCACGCGGAACCTTCGAAGCGGCTAGGTGCATCGGGATTTTGGTATTGCTTCTGACGGCGAACCGGAGGTCCGCGTTATCGTGACGTCATCGATGGCGGGTTATCAAGATATCGGGCGCCTAACAGCTCTGAAACGAGTTTGTCGTCCTTTCTAAATACGCAATGCGATAAAAGCGAGTACCCACCTCGAACATTGCACGCTTTTACAATAAACGTTCTTCCATCCTTTTCGGTACTCTCGAGCGAATGCTCGATATTACAGTACGAAGTATTTACTTAAAACGCTCTTGGCATAGTTTCCTCAGCATCGAGAAACATCCTACCACTTCGAAGGAAATACGCAACCCTACCAAACCGAAGGTCCAACTTCGAACGTTCAAGGGCTCTCGAATCATACGCCTTTTCTCCACTTTTCACGCGCCACGTCAGCGAGTTTCACTGCTTTGGACAGCAGCACGCGGCATCGGAGACGGCGGGCTGGAATGATCCTGGGTGCAGCTGGTGCGATTTCCCCTCCGTTTCTTAGCATCGTCTCCCTCTATCCGACCCAGGCCCATCGCTCCGTCTCTCTCCCCGGCGCTCTCCTCGCGGATGGTTGCGCAAGGCAGAAGATGCTCGAGCGAGCGGAGCCGAGTGGAGCGGCGATGCAGAGGAGCGGCTCGGCACGGCCTCAACCGTGCATCCGTGCCAACAGCGCGCTCGCGTGCCGTAAATTTCGAGCTCGTGCGCGATGCTACGGCGTACGTGTGCCCCGAGTGTGGCACGAAGTGTGCCAGATCGTATATGAGAGAGGCCCGCATCGGGGCTCGAGCCGATCCTCTCCTTTTCTTCGTCCCCTACGTGCAACCAGCGGGCCACAGCCGAGTTTCCAACATCGGCTAGGAACCTATCTACGCGCCAGTCGAACTCGACATTTAAACCCTCCGGCGCGGATGCGTTCAGGCTGTGCATGCAGGTGTATAGGTGAACGCGAGCTGGATATTATTCCAACGGCAGCCCGAACATCGCGATTGTCACGCGCGGCGATTTCATCACGAACGCCCCGGCGGTGTCGTCCCTGCTTTTTCGGAGGGAAGCAGAGGATGTGGAACACCTTGGTACGGTTAACAATGGCCGATGGAACGCGCGGTGTGCACGCAGTTCTTCGAGGAGGAAAGGATATCGAAATATATCTGTCGATCGTGCATGCCAGAGGAGTATTCGACGTTAATACGCTTTCGAGGAGTTTCTTAAATCTCCTCTTCACGTGACACTTGCAGGCTACGTCGGATCGGCTTTGCCCTTCGTCTTTTCACTTAGCATTACCCCGGGGGAACGCTAACGATCGCTTTAATATCAGCATATTACAATAATATACCGGCGTTTCTCCCGTACCTGACATTTATCTGCGCTGCTCCATTGGAATATCAAGGATCGCTTTATGTATCAATTCACGGAAGAACCATTAACATCGCTGTAGGAATCTTCGAGAAGCTCTTTATCGTATCGTAATTTCTTAGAAGGTTTCCTCCCGGCTTTCATTCTCAAAGATCGTTTCTTCGGTGAAAATGATTAAACGCTGTCCCGTCAGGTTGGATCGCGTGCAATACAAATAAGAGAGTTATGGAATATCCTAAACGCCTTACACATCCGCGCGCATGCCCCAGAATCTCCCCCGAGGGCACGGTACGGTAACATCCGCGTTCCTAAAAATATCAAACGCGAAAGTGAACGGACATCGTGGCGTATCCCAGCGCAATTTGTTCAGTCTGGTTCGCCGATATGTACCGGATGCTCGCAGAAATCGATTCGTCGAACGACCATGTCGAGTAGGGTCGTCGAGGTGGATCGAAGCAAGTCTCGTCGGATGTTTCACAAGGGAGACGATCGAACGCGTATCATCCTGAGGTACGAGCCAGGGCCATTTACATTCCGTAATTTCGATACGCGCGACGAAAGCACGAGTCGATCCTACGCTGGCAGACCGGGATGCGAGCTAATAGTAACGCGCGATAAAACCATCTATAATCCCTGCATTCAGAGCGTTAGGTAATCGCTGTATTACGTAACGACAAGATCCGCGCAACAAGCTCCAGGATCAAGTCCTTTTAGTCGTACATTCGCCCATTCGTCCCAGTTGCTATTCACGATTTTCAATTGGGTCTGTACCTTATTAAAAGTTACTAACCATTACGGCTTTCGCCTTTTCACAGGCCGCCCTTTCTATAGAAAATTATCCCGAACGAGCATGGAAAGTGATTTCATTCTTGGCACTGGCGTTTATTATTCGCTTGTGCTCGTGTAGCCTCGTATACAAAAACTACTGGAAGCGGAGGAATATAAGTTAAACTCGCACGCAAGTGCGTTAAGCGTGAAATCCAAATTCCAAACCGATGATAACCATACTATTCTATTAAGAAAATGATCATTAAGCACACACTTACTATCGCATGCTTCTAGATGTATATACTTGCTTCGAACACACATTGGTCCACTGCTAAAACTACAGAAATCTCCCTATTACCCAAATACAGTTAATTCGCACCGGCATAACGATAATCCCAAACAATATAATAAAAAATCTTGTACTTTGCAAAACACGCTGTACATGTCATTCAATAAATCTCGCCATAAGATCCCCCATAAATTCGATCCAAGAGACGATCCAAACGTTCGATCAAGCAGTGCCCTAGAGCCGATAACCCAAGCGACTCGAGAGAAAAAGTAAAACGGCCGACAAACAGGATTTCTCGAGAATCCACGACAGAGGGAATCGGGCACATGCCGAAGGGCGGGCATCGAAAGGCCGTGCGGAAAATCCATGTTATGGACGATGCCGCGGATATCACGGGCATCGATACGGGACCTATCTGCTGGCAGAGGCGGCAGGCAGAGCGGAGGAGGTACGCGGAGTTCCTGGTTCACCTGTATGCCTCACCTGAGACTCACCTGAGGCTCACCTGGCCGTGTTGCCACTCCCGCGGCTGCGGCACCACCTCCGCGACATGCCGCCTTTTCACTCGCGGCGGCGTTATTATCAAAGGTCAGCCGGGAGGTCGTTCGGGCCGAATTACCATAGTATAGGTCATGGAAGATGCACAGCCATCGAGGCCCGTGTAGAGGATGAAGAAGAGGCGCGGAAGAGGCAGGAGCGCCTATCTGCCGGGGCGATGCGTAATTTATTGCAATTTCTTCATCGGTAGTCTCTGCTCGGTAATCAACACCGTCGTGCTTTTTCCCCGGACCCACCGAAGCCACCCGTGTGTCCGCAATTGCGATGGACCATCTGTCCAATTCCGTCCGCACTGATGGCTCCTCGCTGTTACCGTACGAGCGATGGATACATCACGCAGAAGCATTTGGAGAATGGGAGAATGTCGGCGCGCATGGTCGCAGAGCGTGTCCGAATTTATATATATGTATATATATGTGCATGTGTGGGTGTGTGTGTGTCTTTTTTTATTTAGAAAAGGATTTCAGTGCAAGGCTTGGATAGATCAGAGATAGAGCAGTCCGGAAAACCAAAGGTCCTGGGTTAGAGTCTCGGTCTAATTTAGTCCAGTGTCAGATTTTTTTTATGTCTAATTTCTCGTATTTTCTGTTTACTTATAACCTTCATATCTTCATTTTTACGTTATTAATTGTCAACCTTAATTATTACTAATCTTTTAATTATTGAGCCACGCTCTCGTAAGCAAAAATTATTGTTCTTACACGATAATGTCGATTTGATCGAATGAGCTCTAGTGCAAAAAGACCAAATGAAGAAATGAGGGATAACATTGTGTGAATGGGCTGCTCCAGAAGACTATTGCAAATGTATCGTTAAAATGGGAATTTCTTCATTTGGAGGATATATTGCACGAGGGTAGTGTCTTGGAGAAATTTAGAAGGTGAGAGCAAAGACACCGAGTGGGAGTTACTTTGTTCTAGGGAACTATTGGACAAAATTTCGTATCGTGCACGCACGTTCTCTTCTTGTTGTGTTATACTAGCGTTGAAATGCTTTGTCGAAAACGAAAAGTAAGGTTGTTTTGTGTCGATAGCGATACTATCCATCACCTTCACAATTGTCCTCCATAATTCACGACCGAGAATTATCATTTGCTTGAAAGTGACTCGACGAATAGATACTTTGTACATTCACTTAACCGGCTATGATGAGCTTTGCTTAGTGCGACAAGAAGAAAGGTCTAAAATTAATAACAGTCTAAATTCGCACATCCCTCGGATATTTCTTTGTGTCACTCGCGAGTACTCGCGAGTCATCGTAATTTAGACGAAAATATATTTATACACGAATTCGTGGGCACCGCCGCGATTTACCGCAATGCGGGTACCATTGGTCTGCACGTCGAATTTTCTTTCTCCGTCGAGGAAAGAGGTACCTATTCTTAAGCCGATTTATTCCAGTAGATATAGTCATTCCTTGCACCCGCATTGCAGTTGACTGTATGCAGCTGACTTCGAGCCAAAGCATCGTTAAATGGATGGTGCATCGAAGCAAGGGCAGGTGCGAACGACGTGCGATCTTATACTTACGAAGTTGCATAAAGTCCGAATAACACGGAAACGTCACGCAGAGAAAAGAGTTTGGCCGACTTGCAAATTATATAGTTATCGAAGATTAAAGTATATAGCTTATACAGTTTACGAAACTTCCGGATGGTGAATAGTATTAACTAGTAATTTATACGGTTTGCTCGATTGACAAGAAATTTTATGAAATTAGTACATCTAGTGCAAAGTTTGACATTAACGATAAGAAATATCAGGTAATTACGGATTATCGTATGCTTGCGTTTTCATCTTTGGATTCTTAAACGAGGATGAAGTAATTATTTTGCCGGATTAAGGTTAAAGCTTTTGCCGTGTCATTTACTTATGTTCATTGAAAAACTGTAAGAGGTAATCTCAAAAAAGAAAATATTCGTTAAACTCGTCACATGTACCATTTCTTGTACCCCACAATCAAAAACATGTATCGTAAATTTTGCTATAACCCATGCAAGACAAGCCTTATAGGAAATGCTGTTAAAATCGTTCCTTATCCCTCGATTGTACATTGGAACACATATCCGTCTTTCCACTATACCAGGAATCGGCAAAACGCAGCTCTTTGGCCACTTGAATGTGGCTCTACCACGAATAATAACTATGGCTATATAATATGTTAATAATAAAAAATACTTTTTATCGATAAACATAATTATTGTTAATTATGATAACTATCTAATTTTTTTTATTCAGTACAATATTTAAAAAACTATAGGCCCAGTCCATAAAACTTACGGTTTCTATATTACACATTTTTTATTTAAAATTGATATAGAAGGAAAAAACTTGTAATACAGAAACCGTAAGTTTTATGAAATCCGGATACCCCTCTGTCACTTTGTTATGTGATTATGTAGAGAAGAATACTCACAAGGACCTCCACAGGAATCCTTTTTCCAAATATTAAGAGTACACAAATTTGACATTATAATGAAGGAAAAAGGCAATCCAGTACATGAATCGTGTCTAATCCTATCTACCATATATTATTAGTTCCTAGTTTTTCTGCAACAGATTTCTTGTAAATTTACCTCTCAAAAAACAAAAACAAAAATATTGTTCTAATGCAGACCTTTGGCTCCTTCGACTAATGACTTTGCCGATCACTGCACTATACCAACGACAATCGCACGAAAACGTAAACCCATGTCCCCGTCCCCCCGAGCATTAAGATCGTCTTCTCCTGCGTGCCACGGCGGGATTACACGCGAAACGTAATAACTCGAACTCTTGCTCGTGAGTTCAGAGTTCACGGGCGGCACAATGAACCGTTTATCGAGGCCTCGGAGAGCTCACAAAGAGAAAATCGTCGTTCTATCCGGACGGCGCTCCAATATTCAAATAGTCGTTCGAAATAACATCGCGTCAATGGACCTGTTGTAACTTCGTGAGTCTCGGGTCGTGGTTCCTGGGTAAAAGAAGAGTCAAAGGGTTCGCCGTGCACGAGAGAACCGCGAGGCACGAAGTCGGACGTTAATGGAAGGCGATTCCCACCCGCTGCGCGTCATCCGGAATCAGAACCGTGTTACGCACCACTATTCATAACATTTACGATCGCACCGCCGCAGTATTGTGGACGGATGACGAAGCATCGCCATAGAATGCCCCCCGTAGGACAGGCCGATGTTTTGTCGGACTACATTCTAGCTAAGTGCGCTGAACTGTTATTCTTATTGCGGCGCATCACGAAAATCTCGAACCGAAGTTCTTGCACGTTCGCAAATTTGGACGGTTGTACGATAAATTTTACGCATTTTGGGATTACAGGTAAAATTTATAAGGCAACGTGACGATTTTGTGGATGTTTAACAGCTTTTGTGCCGCGCAGGTTGCATAGGCTCAAAGCTGAACTTTCCGTAGGAGCTATTTGGTTTGCTTCGCTTATTACTTTGTTCTATGGTGCATCTTAAATTATACACCTTTTCTCTTGACGATTCCAACGTTTACAATATTATCGATATTTTAAAATACACGTCACAAGTAAAATTACTAATCTCGATTCGCAAGGTTCGACACGCGTTGTGAACAGGAATTCATCCCAGAACCCGTCTAGCACGGAACGCGTTAATTGCCCAGAAATGCGAATAAGAGGTTTAAAATTGTCAAGGGAGATGATGGATAATTCGATTTCGAAGTTCGAACGTTAATGAACCGGCGGACAAGCAGCGGGCTGATTTATAAAATACGTCCCTCGACGTCATGGCTTAATGTCCGAACGGAGCGTCTTAAATAGTCAGAGGTAAGATCAGTGTCAACGTGATTACATCGGGTAGATTTAACCGTTAAAGACTCGCGTCAGACTGAGTCGGCAAACGCGAGTGCTTGTAACAATGTTGAGTCGGTACCGTGAGACGTTCGAAAATGCCTTGGGCAGAGTACCGGTCTGTAAAATCTCGACTTCACGGCGTCATCGACTTCGTCGTGTATACTACTAGGCTGTCCATATAGTTAGACCGCTCGACAGGCGCCTTCTGGAGAAAAAATCAGGGTCTACGCTCTAGCCGCTGACATCTTTCCTTCGAAGCGTGCAGCTTTTAACGACACATCCAGCGACATAGGCGCGTAATGATTTTTGGAAAGCCGACGAAGACTGCTCGGTCATTCTTCCTAGTTAGTTTTTAACCGCGCACAAAGTGGGAAGCCGTCGCGGAGGCATATTTGGGGAGAGACCGATTCTATATCGCGCAAGTGTGTAACGTAACATTGATATTACGGTTGCCACTGATATTATTATCGTTAATATGGCCCATAATATTGCTTTCGCTATGAACAGTGTTCTTATTTTATTCTTATTACGAATAATCACAGTACACGCAAATATATGAGCCCTTTATTTTGAAAGTCCATTTATACGTAAATTGAGATATTTAAGAGTTTGTGTTTCAATGCAATTAAAAATGTACGTACAGGATACCAATGAGTCACACTGCTTGAGTGTATCGAAAGGATTTAGATTTATAGTTCCTATTAAAATAGTGGCGATTATTAAGCGAATAATATGCGTTCTCTTATCAAGAATGGACTTAGGCTACTTTCAGAATAAACGGCTCATATGATAAATAAATACCTACATTCAACGATTATCCTTCAAAAAGGTCTCCTTCGTGAGTTCTTAGTTTACAAGTCGATTCTTGGAATACATCAATCATTACCGGTGCTTCGCAATCCGCTGACATTATTATCGTTAATATCGCCTACAATATTAATATCACTGTAAACAGTATTCTTATCCTATTTTAATTACAAATAACCATAGCGCACACAAATATAAGTAAATACCTACATCCAACGATTATTATTCAAAAAAATCTCCTTTACAAACTTAGTTTACAGATCGATTCTCGGATTACAACGATCACTACTGATGATTCGGAATCCACCTGAAACAGTAGGTCTCAGGTTCTACGCCAAATAACCTCAGCAGTCGGCGCCAAAAATAAATAAATAAAAAACAATATCATTAACCATATCGTACGTATCACGATCGTAACTCGCACTCGCAATCAAAATCACGATTTTCCTCCATACCTCTCAAACGTGTAAACCTCTCGAAATACCCAAAAACCGACTTTCCAAATGTCAAAATGGGCGTGCTGCGTTAATTCGCAAAGAGCCACGGAGCAGTTCCCGACGACAATTGCTCAACCGTCTAGAATGCGGAGAGCCGTCGCCACGGCGTTTCACGTGTGCTGCCTACAACCTGCAACATTGCCCCGCAGCCCTGCATTTCTGGGTCTGGCCGGCGTTGAACTTACACCCATGCATCCTCGCCATGGGCGCGCATTCGTCGTATGTGCCGTCCTCCCTTTCCACCGAGCAACCCTGCCATATGTTGATCCCCCCTCCCCGCCGGCCAAGTTTCTCTCCTGCGAGACGGCCTGTCGTTTCGCAAGGATGCACGTATCGCTTTATCTCGGGCCGCATTTAATTCACGTAGGTAGGGACTAGGAAGAAGAGCACGTGTATAACCCAGTCACTTTCAAAGGTTGGGCGTTCGAACGTTTGCGAAACGCAGAAGCATACCTGCTTTTCCCTCCCCCCCCGGCGCCTTCCACATTTTTTTACCTTCCCTACCACGGGGAGAGTATGTACGTCGGGCACGGCTCATAAATCGTGATAAAGTTAAGTAATTCCCTGGTCGAACTCGGCGTGACGCAAGCGTGCTTTTTGACGACCGTGACGCACGTATTTCTGCATCGACCGATGCGAATGTCCTAACGGAGCTGCATTTTTCGGATTTCTCAGGATTGCGGTTTGAAAGAACGGGAACCGACGGTCGTGTAACTGAAGGTTGGGGCTAACCGAGGAAGAATATTAATTATATCAAGAAGGTATTGAAGAAGAAATCAAGGCTGATTTTCTGAGATATGGGTAGATGGATTTTTTTTGTACATGTTTGTATTAGATTTGTGGCACTTTGGGGACTTAAGTAGATATAGGCAGAATGTATATGCAGTTTAAATGCCGCAGCAAACAGGTTGCCATGGCGTGGTAAACAAAGGTTTGGGCTAAAGGTTGCGCAAGGACGTTTGTGGTTATTCCCATTGAAGTTAAAAACTTTTCCCATATTTGTTAAAGTATTGAAATACCGTTAAGAATTTAAAAGATGCGTTCAAGTATTTTTGATATTTATCATAACAGCGTGATAAATATTTGATTCTGTTATAGTAAAATATATCAGGAAAATTATTGCAATTTATAATTCATTACGCAAGAAAATTTCAAATACCGTCTACTAGATACAAAAGACACTTAAACATAACGGAAGAAAATAACAAGCTTACCAATCGAGCTTAATAATCATACCACAAAAAAAAATAATTCGAACCATCATTTTAACACTTGACCAAGCTGGATTCTTCTCATATTCACACCTCATTCTCGATCCTTACACTCAAATCCACTCATCCTACAGCATTCACTCCAATAGCACACAGTTCCAATCCCAAAAATCCAAAACAAAAAAACCAAACACCACACCGATTTCCATTCGCCGTACACAATAACGATCGTAAATCTAACATCACGCTAAACGGTAAATTCTTAATCGACCTTACAGCCACGGCGTTATCCCAAGCGGTCCTCGAGCGTCAGAGACAAGGGGGAAGAAGCGGCGTATCTATTTACCTTTCACGTAGCCATCAACCTATGCGGACCTCGCGGTGTAATGAATAGTAACGCTCGGTATTTCACGGTGAAATAACTCTCCCATGCGAACCTCTTCCTTGACCTTCGCGATGAGAGCCCCGCAAATTCCGTGTTAACGCATTCGAATATCGCGCAAAGTCCCCTGGCGCGTTACGAGGTTAGACGGCCGGAGGGCGGCAGGCTTGGCGAGGGAAGAAAGGAGGCAGAAAGGAGGAGCGAAGGAGGTGGTCGTAAGAGAGACGTACGAGGGATAGAAATGCACGGAGGATAGGATGAGATAGCATTGTGCCCGGCACGATGCTAGATGCTATGGGTGTAGGAGGATGCTGGGATGAGTTGTGCCTCATTGTCGGGGCGGCATAGCATTAGAATACATTAGAGGAGACTCGTCCCCCTCGACCGGTGTATTTCCATGGGGCCACTAAAGCGTTAGAAATAAGGGGAGGGGAGCAACGGGGGGATGGGATTGGCCGCTCGTGATTCTCGATGATTAAACGTTCGCGAAGGCATTGAATTATGTTGTGATCGTAGCCGGACTTACGAGGGGCGTGATCGATGTTGCACCGAGATGCGACTAACTAGACTCCTCTGGGACAGCGTTTATTAGCTAATGGCGATCCGTATCGGCGGGCACCGAGGACGATTCTGATATTACGTGTTTCCGAGCCTGGGACCTAGGGCTACGATCGTGAGAATTGAAATGTGGCATTATGCCACGACCTTTCTCGTCGTCCAACCATTTTTCCCTTCCGCGGATGGTGACCTTAGCAATTTTATCTTCGCCTCGCCTTAATCGCCTAGTCCCGGAGAGGCACAATTTAATCTCTTGGGCAATAATAAAACGCGGATAACGAGCACCGAAAATTTCACAACTAAACTCTACGAGTGCGAGAAGCGTGGATTTGAGGTACCCATTGCGTCAGGCTTTCCATCTCCACGGTTGCGAGTGAAAAAAATATAATCGATTTCTAGTAATGCGATTAGAGAATTGTGCCTAGGTAATGGAGTGTTCGTAAACGTGGATAATCAAATGCTACTGGATATAAGAGGAAGTCGAGGAAGTAAATAACACGTTTCAAAAAGCTATAAACCGAAGGAGTTGGTACAATGATTACCAGTTTCTATGGAGGAGAAGAATACGGTTACTCGACACACCGACAAGTTCCAATTAAAGCTCTAACAGCTGTACACGAGTTTTCGATTCTGGATTAAGGAGGAAGGCGTGTCGCGTTGAATTACATTTTATGCTGACACGCAAAGCGTGAAAAAATAAATCCTCAGAATCGAAACGCGTGTGTGCTCACGGCATCGAACCGTTTCTTAAACGGAGTACAAATTGCAGGCGCGTTGAAGTAGCGCCGATTTCTCTCACGAAGGATACCCAGATCTGTTCCCCGATCTTTCGCGGTTGACCAAGTGGAGGCGTTAATTAAGATATTCACCATGGTGGATATCGAGCAGGCAGTAAATAAGGCAGAGCCGATTGATCCGATCGAGGCGAACCGTCGTCGCCACGTTCGATTTAATTAAAGGAATTAAACGCGCGCATTATGCTAACGGTCGGCAATGACTCGAGCATTAAATATTACGTTTTTAATTTAACACTCTACCGACAGAGATTTTCACTGGCAATAAAGTTCCACTGATCGAAGCAAGAAAACGCGCGAATATGATTTATTGGGTTTAAGTGTTTTTCGCTATCTACGCGTAGTTACTTTCTCTCGAAATATTTATATAATGCAAACATGTAACCTAATCTGTCACATGCTGCAGTGTTTGTCTTTGGTCGTCCAGTTATATATATAATTCAATAATACAATATAAAACGAAGAATAGTGTGAATCTATTGTAATACTTTCTTATAAAATGAAAGAAACTTTTGGAAGAACGTAAGATAAAGTTTCAGTCGTATATTTAGTAGTGGTACCGGACAGTATGGAAATATACAAGTAAATTACCGGTTATTTGAGCCACAAAATATTGTATGTCCCTGTGCGATAAATTTTCTAATACTCGTTCCTTTCAAATGTACTGTCATACATCCTTAAATCAGTTTAATAACCTTGCCCGTCCCCCGTGTCGTTGGACATTTATGCGCGGCTTTAGACAGGATAATTCTAAAATAGCTGGTCGATCTTTGACGATGTAGTACACTTACTTTGAAGTAATAAAAATGCCCTATAGCCAGTTCTGTATGAAAATATTTCCTTTCACAATCATAATAACATGTATTTTGTGAAAAACTTGAATTTTGTGAATAACATGAAACGTTTTAAAATAAAAGAGACCTACAACAGAACCAAGATCTTGGAATTGAGTAGGATTTCATTTATAATTTTTTCGAAACCTATAATTTAACCCCTTACCACCTGAGGAACTGCGCAGAGTGACTAACTATATTAAGTTCTTGGGATAAACATTGCTTTTATCATCGTTTAACCCTTTGCAGCCTAAATTATTATTTTTAGTGAGAAAATTAAATTTTGAAGAAAAACAAGTTAGTGGTACCTGATTCGTAGAAGCGCCATTGGGCTGGAAAGAGTTAACAGGGATCCATAAAAAATATATGTTCACGACAATACGTCTTACACGAACATTTCAAATGCGATACAAAAGAATCTATATCGTCATAAGACGTCTAACTATTCCAGGGATAACTGTAATAGCCTATCACAGTTTGTCCATCTATTCCAAAAAAAAATAAAAAAGAAAGTCAGTACACCTACGACCGGCCAAAGCGTAATTTAACGCCAACGATAATTTCCAACGATCCGGCGCGCTTCTGCCCGGAATTTCCACTTGCCATCGGTGGGTTATACGAGCCGTATTCTATCCTCGCAGTAAAACACATAAATCCGGGCAGTTAACGCGAAGCAGAAGAAAGGAATAAAATTTGTCATAGGCGCCCTTCTTCCTACTCTCTCGCCAAGAGACGTTCGACGCGTAGGCAGCTGAATTTACGACGACGATGCGTGTTCTCGGCTCCACGTGGATTTACGGTTATAGTGCACTAGCTTAATGGGAATTAAGAAACGTCCAAGGAGGTCCCGCGGTTGCGTGTAAATTCTCTGAAGTGCACTTTGGTGATATTGGCTGAAATTATAAATAACTTTCTTACCGGTGGCAAATTCAATCTTCTTTTCGAGGAATCACCAATTAGCTACCCGGATTACTCTTACTTCGCACTGAATTATAAGTATTTTTGATATTTAAGTAGTCGGTTAAGGGTACCATAAGCTATAGTGAAAAGTCTAAGTTGCTAGATCAGTATGTATTATTGCGATAATGACCTAATAAATATGTATTTAATATACTCGTATACTACGGCGGACTAATCACAGATCTAATCGTGTTTACACGTTGAAGCAACAAGAATGGAGAGATATAAAGATATACTGTTTCGGGTTCGCCTCGACGCACTATCATAGGTGCGGTGTAATCCTCACGAGCGAAGAGACCGTTGTTTGCTCAGTAAAGAGCACATAAAGACATAAGGAGAGGCTACGTAAGGAAACATAAAGCAGAACGAATAATAAATAGGTTTATTCCCCGATCGTTCCGCACGAACTCTCTGACGCCTCGCGACTCTCTCGACAATGATCGTCTTTTTCAACAACAATTCCCTAACAACGAGCAAAAGGTACAATACCTTACATCACTTTCACACATGTACAGCTCGCCACTCTATTCCATTGCGGTGGATTTTTTAGTTTGGAAATAAAGTCATGGTCGTTTAGCCAAATATAAAGATAGTGTGAGGAAATCTCTTCGATGCACGACCTTCTTCTTAAGGCAAAATTCGCAAGGGTCGCCCGATAATACAGATTTGCCACGGCTAGAAATCGAATTCTGCAGGCCTAATTAAATAATGTACCCGGGCACGATGTAATTAGGCAAGGTGCAATTAAATAATCCTCCTGGCACGGAATACTTTCGAAAGAAGCAATAAGCCCCCGGCGTGCCTTTCGAGAGTTCCCGCGGACGTTCAAAACCAACGTCGCGATTCGAATTAACTCGACAAAGTATCGGCAGGTAGTCCTTAATTAGCAGAACTAATTGCACGCTGACTCCGTATGCAGAAAAGGTTACGCGCCGTGATTTATTGACCCTCCCCGCCTCTGTCCTAATTAAGTGCAAGCGAACGCTATTGTACCCGGCACCGAACAGAAACAATTACCGATTCTCAAGACCGGCGAAAAAACACAGCATTCACGGGCACGAATCGACGAAGAAGAAGAATCCAACCGCCGCCACCTCCGAACTAAAGGTTCGTTAACCCGTTTTGTTCTCCTGGAGTACCCAGCACGATACGTTTGGCTTTTTCCGTTCAGCTTCTGCTGAAGGATACGCGATACGTTCAACGCGTCTCTCTAAATATTATATTATATTTTTTTATTTATATTAAATTTACCTAATTGAAAGTTTGGAAATAGGGTGTAAGATCTGTTATATTAATATTGAATATCTTCCTTTGACGCATTGCTCACTTCTAATTTTTGGTACATGTATATTTATGAAGAGTTAACTATGATAATGTCATCATACTGCAGAATCACGACAAATATTTTCATTATAAAATGGATATATAATAAGAAATAAATGTAAATTCAGATATCATTTATATTAGTTATATAATAGTTATATAAGTTTGTTCCCGCAGGTTTCTTTTCCAAATTCAAGGCTTTATTGTAAAAAACAGGTTATATATTTATGATTCAAAGTATTGTCCATCGTTAGCCACTGTGGGAGGAAAGTTGTACACCTAATACCTTAACTTAAATTTAATATAAAATGTACAAAGCTGGACCGCAATTTTTTATGGGATGTGAGCTTTAAAAAAAGGCAGCTTGACTGGGCGGAATATACTTTAACGTAACATTGTTTTTTACTATAAATGAAATACTTTAAAAACGTTCATTATACAATGATTCCAAAAAAATCTAAAAAAAAGATTGATCTAAGGTTGCAAAGAAAGACATATGGACGCAATTGATGAATAATAACAATCTCTGGATACATGCTGGAAATGTAATAACGGTATTTTCAACGTAATAAGGAATATAAATGAGTCCATTACGAACAATGATGGATAATTTTGGTATAATTTATAAATGACAAACACAAATCACGTTTACGATACATCATATACCACCTGAAGATAAGGGGATTCGTTTTTATATGCAATACCTGATAATTGAAGATGAGATTAACCATAATAACGTCTCAAGAACTGTTACTCGATAAAGAGGCATGAATTGGAGGTACGGATCAAAGGCCCAACTAATTGCGAGCTATTATATATCCCATATTAGGGAGAATATAATAAACAGTAAACCATATGGCTTAATATAGTTTTCGAATGTCGACGTTCCTTTCATACTTTCAGCCCCTTTAATACTTTAATATTCCTTCCGTACCTTTTATGATCATTTATTCACATTGATCGATGCATTCCTACTTTATGATATTCAGAAGAATGTAGCTTAATATTGAAAGGTATTAAAGTATAAATATAACCAATAAATAGAAGTGTTTAAATATATGATTGTTTCCTAATACTGTAGAAGATTAATAGAAGACTAAAAAAAGAAAGAACATTTAATCATGCACAATGTAACGCAAATTTATAAAGGATGCAACCTACATTTACAGCATCATCATAAAACACAATTCAATAAAAGGTTATATGAATACTAACGTAACTTCATTTTTTGAAACATACAAGTGTAAATTCAAGAAGTGGATAAACAGACTTAGTAGGTATTAAAATAGTAGCAATTATTAAGTGGATAATATGTTTTCTTATCACAAATGGAGATAAGCCACTTTCAAAATTAACAAATGGATTTGTTATAGATTTTGAAAGACTCCAAGTTCATTCGACATAATTTAAAATGCTTTAAATTTAAAAAACACTACTCAATTTCTTTGATATTTCTTTACCACACTTTAAAAACACAATTTATGCAATTCAGGAGATGTAACTATATAAATCACATAACAATTTACCGCTCATCTACGTTTTGTGTATGTGAGAGGAATTTAAAGAAGCCCTGGTGCTTTGCGGATATATATCTTAATAAATCCGCATTTTCGGATATTATTAACAACGACTTGGACCTATGCCACTATTAAAGTAACGTCTTTAATTTTCGAAATAACCACAAAAATCTATGTGCTGAAAATTATCATAGCGTCCGAATATACTTAATTGCACAATATTGTTTACAACTAACTTAACATTGTACACGTAACTACAGTTAGAGAAAAGTAATTGACAAATGGTCCTAGGCCACTTTTAAAATAAACGGCTCGTTCAGAGGAATCCTCTTAGACAACGCCAGCGAATAAAGCTGTAGATTTGCAAAATGATAGAAAAGAAATAATAAAACAACGACTCACATTAGATAACGCGCCGAATCATTTCGACTCGCATTTGGAACAATCGCACTGATGCTGCGACCGTTACTGTAGCTACCATATCGAGCGATTGAATTTCACCGGTAGAGTGGAATAGCGTTGTTTCTCGAGATCGATCTGGTCGGAATATGTTCGATATGATTGCTCCGGCGAGGCGGAAGGCGGTAGACGAAACGTGTTGGACCGAGGAAAACGCACAATTAAACCTGCGCCGCGGCTGGAGGTACGGGCTTCGTGCGGTCGAAAGCCTGTCTGTAAATTATTGCGATTCTCCATCAACGATGCCGACAGCTATTACGTAATGTCACGGTGATCGCACTTAAATGTGAAATAATAGATCTTGCCTCTCTTCAGTCCCGTATTTCAGTCCGCCGCATTGTCCGTTGCTATTTATTCGCGCCCGCCGCCGCGACGCGATAGTAAGATATTTCCAATGGAAAACTCTCACGGTATAAATGATAAATCGCGTTATCTGCATCAAAATCTATCGGCCCTTCTGTGTAAATCACGATAAAATATTAATGGAACTCCGTGAAAACGCTGTCATCGGACAATATCTTTCTAGCGTGCGCTACTTTTAGACGATTCTTTCGATCTCGGTATCTCGGGTTTTATCTACTTTACACTGAAAGAATTGAAATACTATGGCGGTAATAGAAACTGGAATGATAGCTGAGAACGTGATTACACACGCTTTGTCAATACTCAGTGATGTGGAGAATATTGATATTTTTAAATCAGCGGTAATGCGTATCTCAGAGTAGATTTTTTGGTACCTGAAATGTTTTAAATCTACCACGAATACTCGGGAAAATGAGTTATTTTGCATAACAATAGTGATTATGATTCATGATAAATACAATACATTATTGTGTTCGAATTTCCTAATCGACATCGGTAAATTGAAGAATCGCATTAATATCTGCCCAGATTGATAATTATCGGCATAACATATTTTCTATGCCTATTGATTTATGCAGTAATTGGCACCTTTATTCCCATTCAACTCTGTAAAATGTTAACGTTACTATTCTTTCGCCTTGAAATGCTAATGCGCCTGTTCTCATGTCTCATATCGATCGTGGTAATCTTTATTGCCGTCACGAGGAATATTGAAATATCTCTAGGAATATATCGCAGATCGGATATCTAACGAAGAATGGCATTCGTACATATAATTAAACAACGATTAAGTAATTAAGATAAAATCGTTCAATCGGATATTCTGCCACGGTTAATCAAAGTCTATTCTACGTTTTATGCAATATACAGAGACTCTTTAAGCGATATAGAACATTAGGACTTGCTTCCTATTGAAATCCAAATGAGATTTTACGGCCGTGAAACAAAAATAATGTAATACGTTGTGAATTGCCTTTGAATCGTCGAATGTAAAGATTTAACTTTGCATTCACTAATATTCTGCGTGCACATAATCAGTCATCTAAATAAGTTTTCTAACATATTGATATAAATAAGCAGTTTTTGTGTCTCTTCTATTCCGCACACGCTCTTATTATTCATCAAAGTACACTCCCTTCAGCACAACAATCCGTTACATTTGTTCTGAAGTTTTAAAACAGTTCGCCAATTGTTTTTATGTTCACGCTACACTACTATCATATGCTGATGTTTTATATTTAATGCTCAGCATAAAATGAGAATAAATCGGAGTTACTGATCAACTGCTGTGCAAGGGATACAGTTCGAAATTTTAATGAAGTCAAATAGTTCCTCATAATTTTTAATTATGCCAAAATATCATCGAGCTCTGCCAACATTATTATTCCTTGAAACTTTTTATAATCTTATATTGAAAACGATCCGACAATGTATTCTTTACCATCAAGTGCTAGTCCAGTTACCCCAATGTCCAATTTCTCCCACGCCTTTTTTTTCAAGATATGGCTTAATTCATTACCTTATATTTACAATTTTCAATTTCATTTAATTCTTAAAATTTAATAACCTTAATTATCTGAGCCACGCATTAATGGTTTGAAGCTTTTTCGCACACAATATCGTTCTGTCGACTGAAATTCTTCTTTCAATAAAACCAAATGAAGAAATAAAAAATGATTAAGAAATGTGAGAATTGACCGCTCGTCGATGACCATTATAATTCACGCAAGTCGTATTAATGCATTCTTTACTTTCGTATGCATTCCAAGTATTTCATACACGAGTCAAATAAATACTCGACTCTTTCTCCACTCTTCACTATTAAAAACAAAGCTCCAGATATGTACTTCAAAATACCTATAACACGAGCACAAGTTGCGAAGCGAGTTGACCAACATAAAACGGATGAAGTTCTCACAGAGATAATTCCCATAGACCCGCACTTCCTTATCCGCGAATCCACGGTGAATTACATGACTTAGTAGAGTATAAATTCGTAATGGTTTTCTCCTCGTCGTGACTGTATAAACAATACGCCCCGCGCGGTTACACATCCCCGTTAGCAAACCCTCTTGCCCAACGTCAGGGATCGCCATGAAGCTCGTCCTCTCGTTTTCTCGTTGTTGTACCCATCCGTTTCATGAAGCCGTAACCACGTGGTTTCGCAACCTTTCGTCTCTTTCTCGTAAACTCTCGTAAAACCGAGGACAAGATAGGATCGCGGGCGTCAGGTGCAGCGCAACGATGAGCTACACCTATGCGCCCCGCACGATCATAGATCCGACTTATATTTGCATGAAATTTATTCCTACGAGAGCGCGACACATGTTCGGCCAGGATTATCGCGTTCCATCGAGATATCCTTAGGCGAGCGTGTCGACAAACCGATAGAGAGAACAAACACGATCGCGAGATATATTGCCCCTCGAACGCCGACTCATTTTTCCGCCCGCTCCTTCGTGGCACGAAGGTGGAATAGATTATCGGTGATATCGCGCAGAAGGAATGCCCCGAAGAAATGAACCGATAAGAGCGAGGATAACAATGGCCGATGGTCGTGGCTTAAGCATTTATATGGTTATAACGCGGTTCGTAATGCTTTATCCTGTTCCGCGCGAGCCAGCTCGCATTGCGCGTTGGGTTTAGGTTATACTTCAAAATAGGCAAAGAATGGAGCGGACAACTCGAAGGTTCGCTTCTGACTGTCACGAATGTAGAATAGTGAGCTTTCCTTGGAACGATGGATGAACGGCCACTTTTTACTCCAGTTTTTTTGAATTATACTTGTTTACAACAAAAAAAGGTATAATGAAATAATAAAATAGGGGTAATGCAGAAGTCAATAACGACACATTACGAGCGAATCATTTCCAAGTTCTTCGTTGTTCAATATAAAATAGTGTAATTAACACTAGGAGCATCGATTGGTCAGTCATTTGCAAAAAAAAAAAAAATCGTAGCCCTTTATCACGATGCATTTTCTGAGGCTTTCCACGATTTCCATACAATATTTATATCATCATATTGATTTATCCCACTCCTTTTAACACTAAACCTACCGAAGCGGTCAAAATCACCGCTCAGTCGTCCCTTAGAAAAATCGTTGTACTTCCTAACAACACATTCTTTGAGATCTTCCATGATTTCACCGCATACTCCCAATAATTCTATCGATCCATCGACATCTTCCCTTAATACCCTTTTTCTTGAAATACATGCGTGCTATACATAAATATATCCAGAAACTGGCTGCTAGATTTAGCATTAAAGATGTATCCACTATCCTAAAGACACCCCGAAATTGGCCGGTAGTTCCAATGTTAAAACAATAACAAAAAATTGACAAGAATCAGCACGAATCTCGGTCGCACGACCAAACCGATTCGGAAAGAAAACAACGTTGGGCTCGAGGAACGACACAGAGGATAGGCGAGATGATGAGCTTGCATAAGATAAGCGCGCTCCTACGTGCGAGGAAATCAAAAGCGCGAGGCGTGCTTTGGGCGTAATTTAACGAGGGTACGGAGAACGGACACTGGCCGTGCCTGGGAGGCACAGTTGGACCGCAAAAGGCTAATAAGCGTGGTGGCGCGATGCCCGGGCGATAGCGCGGCGGGAGTTGATTTATAAAGAGCGAACCGAGGAGGGAGGAACGCTCCCGGTAACACCGAGGGTTCCCTCACGCAGCGTTAATTGCAAAGACATTGCTGTGGCGTGCATTAGGCGCGTCATCCGGCGGACAGCCTCAGCTTGGATGCAGCTCAGGGTTATACCTGGGCCCTACGTTAATATTATTTACCGTCGGCTCGCGGTGCCAGGCAAAATGGTAGCCAGGCACAATTCTTCGCAGGTAATGGCGCGGCTACCGACGCAGCGGTAACCTTATAATTACGCCTCCATTCTATTATGCCCTGCCGATTGCGCACGAAATTCGAATTTCTTTTTTTTTTATCCTCACCCACCCCGACTCCCCGGGCCCCGAGGCGTGCATGAGCCCGATATCCTCGAAAAGTTCGATCGAGGCTTGATTGCACGTAACGCCAATTATTCCCGGAGATCGTTGACTAAGAATAACCTCGCGTAATTTCACGCGATTCCGCAGGTATATCGCGTTGTGGATTGTACGCTCGGGCGTAAGTGGCTGGTGTTAAGGCATATTAAAATCGTCCTCCCGCTGCTGAGTCTTGTGAAATTTTGATGTGTGAGGATCGAGTTTTTTTTTTGCTTCCTTTTTTTCGTGTATTCCGATAATCCTCGTGCTGGCCTTTTAGGCGCTGGATTTGAAGTTTTAAGCTCTACTTCCCTGGGCGCTTGGGTTTTACCTGCTCGCACGAAGCGTGGCTGGTTTGCAGGATGTACTTATCGGGTTGGAAAGAAAGTATTTTCAGTTTTTAAACATGGAATAGATTCAGTTTTTTTTGTTGATAAAGACGAGAGGTTTTGTGTGCGTGGAACTGTGAAGTTGACAGGAAGAAAGCTAAAGGTCATCGAAGAAAATGGAATATACATTGTTGGTTACATTTCATTCTTTGTATAAATATATGAGTTTTATTTTATACTACAAAATCGGAATTTGTTTCTTGCCAACCCGATGTATGAGAAAAGAAAATTAAAAAGGGATGAATGTCATTGGGGGGTATAACCGATGTTTTAAATTTACAATAAAAGTTTTATATAAAATACATTTAGAATGTCTTAAATTCGTAGATATCTCGTCTTTCGCTTTGGACATTTTATTATTGTATTATTGTTAACTTTGTAAGATGAATAGAATATGTAATAGTAAACTGCAGGGGATTCATACAAGTTAATTGTATGGTTAATTTCAATATACCTTACAGATATATTTAGTTTCTCCACACAGGTATGCGCCAATTAAAAGCCGCAGGCTGGATTGCTTAAAAAGTTACGCTTAAAAATGATCGCCGGAGTTAATGCCCCTAAATTTCTTTCCGCAAGGTTGCCAAGAGCCGACAGTCTACAGTAATGGTAAGCCAGAAACTTGAGAACAATTACCAACATACGATCAAGGATACAACTGATAGTCGAAACGAATTACTACAGATACAAAGGTAATTGTTACCGGGATCACGGATAACGGTTTATTGCCATGAGATTCGAATAATTGCTTTCAAATTCGATATAGGAACTAGCCGTTAAAATACATAACATAAATTAAAGTACATACATACATATTCGATTGATTTTCCTAATCGATATTTTCGAAATTAAATCCGTACCATAAATTAGTACCATAAAAAGTATACTGTTCATTACATCAGTCTCTGTGTTTCTCTGATAATTATTTTAGCTTATACTACGATTTCAAGCGCACACTATTCCGTTTTTTGTTTCAGTTAATAAATGGATTGGAAATCATCCTCGTTTTCTACACCAAATTTTACTTTTTAAAGTGACCAAAAAATACTATTTTAATGCGCGAAAAATAAAATTAAATACTATCGATTTTAAGATTTAATCGTTTTGCACGGTTGTTTTAACATTAAAACTGCCAGTCACATTGGCAATATATTTACATTCTACGTGTAATAAAAAAAAAGAATGAAGGCGGAAGAGAAACGTGGATAGATCAACACAATAACCTACATACCGCAATAAAATCATGGAAGATATTAAAAAATATACCGTCACAGAATCTTGTAATTTTTTTTAAAAAAGGACTCACCCATCAACGTGAAGAATTCGTTAGTTCTGATACTAACTGCATCATACTCTAAAAATACCTGAACTCGTCTTCGATTAAAAGAATCCAAGTAACTAAGGACTAAGAACATATCCGGCCATCGCCAGTCAATAAGGTGTTAACTAGCTGGCCAAAAAACGCCATTGCCTTTCTCGGGTAGCATGAAGAGCAACACGACATGCCCATCGTCTTTGCGTCTAATCAGAAATGCCGAAGAAAGCGCCTGGCCTTGGCGCAAATACGCGCAGATACTCGCATGTACGCACGCGCGTAAGCGAGTTTATACCACGCGGGATGCTCATTAACATGCATTCACGCCGTAATATTTATCGTTCCCGGTCGTTCCTCGTAACCTAAGCTACACGATGTCCGTACGCAGGTCCCTTTGAGTGCGACCACACATTTAGATCCTAGATAAACCGGCTACGAAACGTATCCCCGTGGCACGCACCACGCAGAACTACCTGCCCGATTTGCCATTGTACAATATCTATGAATATGTTTTTTTTATTATGTTATTATATTTACAACAGGCCCCATAAGCGTCAACCGCCAAATTTAATGAACGTAGATAACACGTGTGCGTGGGTGACGCTCAGCGGCGTTTCTACTAATGTATAAGATTATCCGTGCGTTACTTTTGCAGATTAGTTGGCTTATCGCTTATTAATTTTCTGGTTTCTAGCGACTCGTTGTTTGTCCCCTTTCGTGTATTACTGCCTGTACATCTTTTTTCATTTATTCATTGACGCTTCTTTTTTCCTCGAATTTGTATGGAGATTATCGTCAGCGACATATCGTAGACTGGCAGCTATAGTTCTTGATACATTATTTTAGAATTCTTTGATGATTATTGTTTGATATATAAGCACGTTAAATGATCGATGGGTTGATGTAATTTTTACTGATTTCTGTAGAAGAAACGTGCACTATTTTAAGATTGAATACATGAGACTAAGAGAACTGAGTTTGAAAAGTACCGGTCATCAGGTTTAATGTTCCTGAATGTGTCTAGAAAAAACAATTGTTTTACAGCTCCTGCCACTGTTCCCGTGAGATATAAATTTGTATTCTAGTTCGATACGAATGTGTTTTTGTGAACAAAAGAGGAAAACATAAGTATAAAAATAAAATCCTAATAAATTTAAGAATAAAAAGTAAAAGGAATCAAAGCCTACTTAAGTTAAATAGAGTTAAACTGACACAAGAAGACACAGAGACATAAAAATAGCTCAATAAACAAATCTATAAGTTTCTCAAAAACACGTTTTTAAATCAACATAACTTGAAACACGTATAACAACAGAATTCCTCTCGTAAAAACACAACCGCCAGATGTTCTAACATAATATATAATATAATATCGTATATATAATGTAACAGATACACGAATACCTTCGTAAAAAGTTTTTATTTCGTAATAAATAAAGACTTTTTAATACAACAAATAAACGAAAATCTTCGTAAACCATTCCAGCAATGCCAATTTTAATCGTTCACATCCAACCTTGCGTACATCCCAATCCACGTTCCAGGTTAAAAAGCGTTCTATTCTAAAATCTAACGTATCATTTATTACGCTTCCCGCTTCTCATGCTCGATCCGTGACAGTTTGCCACCTCAGGATCCGGCCGAAGTTTAAAGCCACTTGACATTTATGCCGGGATACTTTACGACGTACGTTTCGCGCCGATGATCGGTCCCCCGGTACGGGGCAATGAATCTTCCGTTCGTGTTACACTAAATCACCGCGCCTCGTACGCCGGCGAAAAGAAATTTAACGTAAGGCGAACAATGAGGCCCCGATTGCGGCGATCGTGTCTGAGCGCACGGCAGCCCGCTTTGAGCCGACCGGCTGACCGACTCTTTCACACGCGCGGATCCCGGCGCGCTAGGAAAGGAGGTTTAAGGTAAACGCATACGCGGGCGATTAATCAAACCGATATTAAGGTCGCGGCATCGTCTAAGCGCGCCTCGTGTACACAGATCGCTGGATAACCGGTCCGCGAGACTTGGCGCCAACCAGGTTTACACACAGGAATATGATGCCCGTTAAATGTGAGCGCCGACGAGATCACGGCCCATACGTTATGGGACTCGAAGGATCGACTCGGAGCTTGCGAAACTTCTGCGCGCGCGTTTGATACGCGTCCAGTGTTGAATCGCGTTGAAGGGCGAGGTGAGGAAAAGGGATGATAATTGGGCGACTTCCTGCCTTGATAAGCTAATGGCCATCGCCCGTCTTGATTGGCCATGGCGGGCAACCATGTTACTTTTCCCTGTGTCTAATACGAGGATGGTTTGAAAAATGTTCGACCTCAAGATGTATAAGGGAACATTCATCGAGGAAATGTGCACGATCTGAAAATGATTTGTATCTTTGATAAGGTCGGAAATTGTTCGGAGCGTCCTTGTGTTTGAGTCAATTCGTTTTGGAGTTCACATTATCACCTGCTGTGCGATGTTAAAGTTGTAATAGAGAATTCAAATAATATTTTATGTATTATTTTTGTGGTATTGTAATGATTGGAAATTGATCCGAAAACTAGGCGGGGAAAGAAGAATTCCTGTCTTAATTACGTAATCTACTCGATCTACTGTTTGGATATAAATATCCAATATCTACCAAATATATCCACCAAAATCTTTAGAAACATTTGTGAAGTTAGTTACGTATCTTTACTTTTCAAGAGATGCAAAGGTTGACATTTTTAGGTGACATCGTCATTAATCGCCTGATATTCTCTCATAAAGTGGAACGAAAGCGTGCTTTTCTGAGGAGGTAAACGGCAATTTTAAGAAATAGGTTAATAATAAGAAACGTAGCGAATTCGAATGCGTTTCAAATACGATTGTTCGCATCGTTGTCAATTTTGATTGCTCGGCGAATACAAAGATCTAAGATGTATAGTACCACATTGTCTGTGCGTACAAATGTCGATTTGAAAGTCGCATTTCCAAGGAAAACAGGAGCCATTAACGTTAAAAAAAATTCGCGCAATCGAATCAGCGTGCATTGGTACATTACTCTCTGTACGGTGTGTTGATTGCGCGCACGTTTTTATTTACTAACGCTTCCTACGTTTCTCGGAAATACGATCTCCACGTTTTTATTCTTTTCGAGTAAGGAAATGCTCTGCGGTAGATCAAACATAAATTGCTATTCGGATTAAACGTAGCTTAAGTATACTACAAAATCTTGCTGAGAAACATTACAGCTTATTACATACCCGAACAGTAAAAACATATTAAAACGAAACAAATCTAACGTACCAAGGTCACGAATATTATATTATTCCTCCACGTATGTATTTTTACAAGGTGTTAAAAGAAACCCTCGGTGCTTATATGATACAAAGACAGACTGTAGTGAGTAACAAAGCCTTAATCAACGTAGGTGTAAATGTTAATCGTCTCTGAGATATAAACATTTGTATACATTAATATCATGATTACTACTGGGTTTTTGATACTTACACAACGTGTTTCACTTGTCCTGCTTCTTAGTTCCATACATGATTGATATTTTTGTCTTACAAACACGCAAATTTTTACGAAAATTCCACATTTTTGTCGAATTAGTTGACAAGAATAGTTCATTCTGTTACGAAATGCTTCTAAATTATTTGTTGGTAAAAAATAGTTTTGACTTTTCAAATAGCCCCGTATAAAGAAATCCCAAGGATTTAAATCGGGATATCAAGAAAACCATGCAATTATACATGATCTTCCTACCAAAAATATGGAAGTAAACATTCAAAACCTGGTTTAGAAACACACATAATATTATAGAAGCCAGTAAATCAATCACATTACATACAAAAATGTTTGCATAGTAAATATAAAACACATAAGATACGCATCCATATGCAAACTATTATATACGCAAGAACAATAAGAAAGTTCGAGGATATGTGTCCTTACAATATTTTCAATATCGTAAACATACTCCTTATTGTTCAAAAAAATATCAACAACCCATCATCATATTTTATTCTATATATAAATATGTACTTAAATCAAATATGTAAAAATACAAAATACGCAATATATAATTAAAGATTGTCAAAACGAGTAAATGTTTTTAAGACGTTTCAGCATTTGTGTAAGCCAATCGATCGTGCGTATAAGGGTTCACGCAAACACGCCTCCCCCTGCATTGGGGTAAAAAGGCAACAGACGGACGCGGATAAGCGCTGGGGCGCTTTATAAGGAGCTTGGT
Organism: Ampulex compressa; assembly: GCA_038496175.1. Lineage (NCBI taxonomy): Eukaryota > Metazoa > Arthropoda > Insecta > Hymenoptera > Ampulicidae > Ampulex > Ampulex compressa. Next base: position 146,674 of record JBCFXI010000093.1, on the reverse strand, counting down.
TCGTTTCTTCCTCCTGAGCCTCGCAGCACCGCGCGGTCGAACTTCGACACCACGCTATCGTAGATCCGATAGCGCACACATCTGTGTAAGGTGCCAGTGCAAGGTCTATCTCCGCTGTTCTTAAACTTTACGCGCTCGAGAACCAGCTTTGTACGTATCCTTGACCATTAATTCGACACCTTTGCTAAGATCAAGGTTGTATAATATTTTTACGCTTACGCACTAATCATGTTTCATTAAGAAATTTGGCACCATCTTATGTTTAGTTTTAAATTCTGTAGAAATTAAGTATTTTTAATATACTTCTTTTATAAAACTCCTATTTTGGTTTAACTTGTTCCAGTCCAAATTATTATTTTTTAGTAAGAATATCACATTTGGAAGAACAAAAATTTAAAAGTACTCGATTAGTGGAAGCACATATTTTAAGAATTGCAGCGTTATTCCATTTTAAATCTTGATAAGTTTGATACGATGATTAATAACATAAAGTGATTCTTTCTTTTATAGCTTATCAACTTCCACGTTGGGCTGACGATGTCAGAAAAAACGGTGCGCATAACTGAGCTACGAAATAATATTCAATTACTTTAAAAACATGTTCCTAAAAGCGTATTCTAAAAGATAACAGAAAAGCATTTATTTGAAAAATATTGCAATTAAAAAAGAAGAAACGTTCAAAATGTTAAATATAACACAAAAAAATTGCTAAACTTATTGAAAAAATGTTATTAAAGTTTCACATTTCCTCAAAGGATTCTACAACATGATCATAATTTTCATCTCATTCACATACTGTACTTAAGACTCCCGATATCGTCTTAATACAGTACATTCCCAGTTTCTTCGAACATTGCATATTTGTCTAACTATTACTCACAAAAATGTCACTCTAAAATAATAAAAAATGTAATTCTCATTACAGGCAGTAAACGTAAAAGTAACATAATATGTGCTATTAATTATTATAAACCGTATCAACATACGACTTACAAGAGGAAATGTATACGATAAGTATAACGCCGCTGTAAGGAATTTACGGACACCTTGTTTTTCTTTGCGAACCCATTCTTCTTAAACGAATCCACCGTGTTCGCCTTGCATTGACGCCTCTTCCCCTGGCACAGAATCCCAGGCGTGAACTTTGGTGAGGGTACCGCCGATAGTACGATCCCTCTATCTGTATCCACTGTTCCTTCCTCGAGGTCGTGTAACGTTACGCCGTGAACTTTAACGCCGAAGTATCCGATAACGCTTGTATTTGTATTTGGACACACTCCTTTGACTATGCCACGTAGCGGATAAAAGCCTCTGTCCCGAGCAGCGAGATGCCAACATTGATTTTCTTTTCACAGTAAATCTACCGATCAGCCGTTTCTTAGGAAAAATCGCAGTGCTTCATAGTCGAGGATTTTTTGAGACTTTCCATGATTCTAGCGCAGAGTGTGAATAGTTCTGTCGATTTATCGACCTCTCTTCTTAATACCTTTTTTGTTTAAAGATATATGTAGTATAGATAAATATATCCAGAATGTGACTGGTAGGTTTAGTGTTAAATAAACAAAATATGAACTATGCGGTAAACATAAATTTTCATCAAGTAAAGCTGTGCTACCTAATTCCGTTCTCAGTTATGGACATCTCCGTAATGACCAAGCCAACATAATCGAATGACTGTCTGAATACGATCCACGTGGTTTCGAGACAATTCACGATGATTATTGAGAACCGATACAGATGATACCGGTTGGACTATGATCACCGCTGACCATTTTAGAAACTCCTGCATGACCAGCGCTTACGTCTTACGTGACATGTAAGAAAGCATTGTCACATTTCTCGTTTCTACAGGCTCCGTTCTTCGTGATTAATGTCGCATTATGGGTATCTATAGCAGCACGCAGAAGAATACAATCTTTGATGTCTGATATTGAACTTCATATCTCTGAAATAACGGTTGATGCAAAAACTATTATCATTTTCAAATCGAATCCTATTTAAGTCCCATCACGAACCTAATACCATCGTCAGCATACTTAGTGCATCGTGGACTCCGATAATAGATTACACCGCTACAAGCTCCATCGATGACAGAAGTTAGACGAAGGGCGATATAACGAGATCGGTAAGAGAAAAAAAAGACGCCTCGAGCAGAGTTTGTGCCACCAGACGGCTCTGTTCGTACATACAAATCAGAGGATGCAAATCAAGCTGGTAGTCCCAAGGTGCAATTGTGCATGGACACGCGAGGGTATACACGATTTCCAATGCGCGAAGTTATCAAGAGCCTGGTAAGGCCTGGAAACGAGCTTCGTCGTAAAACAGTGGATGAGTCTGACGTAGTAATTAACTCTCACGAATCGGCGATCATGCCGTATATCTCTTAGGAATACGGCGCGATATTTGCGCGAGGCGATCGTCGCCGTAGGAAATGAAATTCACCTGTGCTCGTTCGTTGCTGCAAAAGAAAGGAGGCGAGCTTGCGAACCACGGTAAATCAGCAAAGAATTTCAACGTGTAGCCGCGGAAAAACTTAATAACCGCGGAAGTCGGCGTTTATTAACTTACTTTTCGCGATTTACGCCTTGGAAGCCGGATTCTGTCATTAATTAAGTAAGATACCCATCGGACGAAAATCCAGATATTAGATACGTTTAATTGGTCGTTATAATTAATGCCCTAATGGCCGAAGTTCTGACACTTTTTGCGGACCATTAAACGTTAGGCTGGAATAAACATACGTTATCAAATACTGACAAACCTTTTCCACGGTGATTACGAAGAAATTATGGGTAATCATCGGGGAATGAGAGGCTATCTAGCTTCCAGGAATACATTAATAACATCATATCTTCCCCTGAATCGACGCGAGCCTCCAGTGATTATGGTACGTGCCAAAATGCGGGTTTGTGCCTGAGGCAAAATAAGAGTGCCGGCTGTGAGACCAGGACTCACTTCCCTCCTTCGCCTCGTACGGATATTTATACGCCTATAGACGCCTAGGTCTCTTCTCCTCCCCCTCCTCGACTCGTCCTCAGATCGATCCGATCGCGTGAGTTTCATTCTCGACGATGGACGTAAAAAGCATCGGCATTAATTAATCGTCGCGGACGGGCGCGTGTGCATTCGATTGGTCTCGAAGCATTCTCGTGGCAAAACCTATCGCGGTGTCGTTCGAAATGGAATAAAGCCTGACAACCTGTATGCCCAAGCTGGTTTACGTGTCGCTTGTTATTCGCGAAAGGAAAAGTTCGCAACCTTTAAATGGGCCTGCTTAACACGCCCGGCTCGCGTGCAACGCAGTTGCGTACACACGACATCTCCATACCGCTTACCGTCCTGCCACGGGCATTTTGATTGGCCAGATTATCGTGGAAATTTACGTTACTGCGAAACTGCGCGCTCCGCGCACGGCAAAAACGACGTCTCCATCGTCCGCGCGCCTCGCCTTCCATCTAGACAATAATTATCAGGCCACGGGAGCCTGGTAGCCGGGCAGATGCAACGGTACGTACTGCGAATGCAAATAAAGGTGATCTACGGTAGTGCAATCTCGCGGTGGGCAGCCTCACAATGGCCAGCAGCCGAGGCTCAGGCACCTAGAGAGACCTCGATTATATCGAGGCGCCTAGATTGTATCGAGAATGAGAAAATCGTCCTGTGGATCTTAAAAATATTCCCTTTCGATCTACCGACGCTCACCTGCCTTTGAGAACCTGTTCGAAAAGATACGAAAAGGGGGAAAGTATCATCGACGATTTCGTGCGCGGGCTGTGCGCGTCTTTGGCATCTGCAAGGGGCGAGGACGGTTGGAAGTGAAGCGCAAATTTGCAAGTGACCTTTTAATACGAAAATTAAGGAAAATACCTTCAGGATTGTAAGTATATTTCTGTCTTTAAAAAAAAAAAAAACACTTGTAATACCCTATTTTCAAACGTACCAAAATATATTGAATTTTAAGGATATATGTATACGGTCAGAAATATTTGATGAGGGCCGAGTAGTATCTCATTTTATGTTATTATGATTACACATGTGTGATTCTGATGCCAGGAGTTGACTACCAGGGAGCTATTGCATTGTGGCAAATTCTCAAAATGGTATTCGTCGTTAATGATGGTTTGAAAATTGTTGGGAAAGTATCTTTTAAGAAAATTGCCGTAAATTGAGAAACGGTACAGAAATATACAGTACGGCACTCTCCCCACTTCCTTGCAAAACTCACGTATTCATATTATGATGGGATATATTTATTTTCATTACGCGAGATAAACTCATTACATCGAGTAAAATTGCTTCTCAGATTTCCCTCGAAATTCATTCTACGAATGTAACAGTTGCGAGAAACGACTTTCTATACCAAAATACAAACTACGATGCGCGCGATAAATAGTATACGATGCATATATCGAAAGGCACAATATTTCAACACTTGACGTGTAGAAGTATTGACAAGCAGCGATTGTCGGATATAAAATATGAGCCAATAATACAACCGATTAATATTATCTAAACCGCCTGGTGAATATTCTACATAGCAATACGTCAACTCCACGTTATTTCCGCCCCATCCGCAATGTTAAATAAAGAAGCTTTCGAACATATAAATAATAAAATACAACGATCACCCGACATCACTGTACACAAATGGATAAAAACAACACAAATTCAAGTCACAGTAACTATAATCATATGATAATTCATAAAACCACATATTCCTCATAATTATCTTCTTGCTCGTTATTATATAAGTATGTTACTTAAATCATCTAAGCGAGCACTTGTTACATAACAACAACCATAACAACAACTGCACGCTAAAACCATTAAACTTACTTATAATTCACAAAATTCCCATACACGAGCCACCTCTTCAAACAAACATTAACCTACAATCCTAATTATTAATTTTACTCGCCATAGAAAACATTCAAGGGCCATTTCCAGCGGACAACAAAGCCGAAGTAAAAATTGTATCAAGCACAAGGGGGTTAACATCCATGGGGATCATTCCCCGAGAACGTTTCCAGGCCTGGAAACATTGCCTCCACCGGCGTCTGGACATTGACGAAACGATTTGCAGTCCCTCTCGCTCCCCCATCCTCCGCGTCCCACCCCTCGTTATCGATCTCGTACGCGTCTTCCTCGCGAAGAGGGGATAGGTCGTGGCCCGAGGACGACGCACGCGCCGTGTTCTCGTAATGACAGACCACGGTGACTCGGTAAAAGTGTCAATTCCACGGGGCATGCGGGTAGGTCCAGGTTTCCTCGAGGATGTAGCGAGGTACGGAAGGAGAGCCGGGCCCCTGACGCACGCAGGGACGTACGTAGGCACACATACCTGAAAACGGGTACGTAATCGGGCGTAATTAGCCTGTTGTGCCGCGGTAAAAGGCCGTGTGGAGAGAGAGGAATAGGTGAGTGACCCTTCGCCTCGGGCGGGGTTCACCGTGGGGTCTTCGGTAGGGGTCGAAAGGGGTCTCTTTTTCTCTCTCCCTCTTTCTCCCTCTTACTCTTCCGTATCTAGCCACCTCCCTCCCTCTCTCTCTCTCTATCTATCTCTTTCTCTCTCTCTCTCCCCCAGAACCGCCTCCCTCTCTCGCTCTTTCTCTCTTCGAATGCCCGTTCTTTCTCTAGCTCCGGGAACCTATGCCCCTTTTCCTCCAGTCTTTACTCCTTTCTCTATCCCCCGCAATGTGCGTTTCTGCGTTTTCTTCGTCGGGGGCAACGTCCTCGGTGCTAAGGTTCAGCCTCCAATAAGAGCGATCGTGAGCGACGCTGGTATCTTTTGCGTATCGGAGGATTTTCGCGCATCGTTTCCACCGTGCTTGCTGACTGTTCTTTTTCGAAAGGCCGCTTTATGATCGACGTGCGCCGATGGATTCTGGCGATCGACGTCGGGCGGGGGAATATTTTCGCTCGGCGGTGGAGCGGTATCTCCGTTAGTGTCCCACTCCCGATCGCGTAGTCCTGGCTCGACGCCTATGTCATCTTCCTCGGACTCGGTCAAGCGAGTGATGTGGCACACAATGCGATACGCGCCGGGGCTTCTTCGAGGAGAGCTCACGACTCGAGAATACTTAACGCGAGAATAGAATTTTTTTAATTCAATTTTTTGGCCCGAAACAGTTTTTTAACGTATCGGCGGGATTTCGCAGGTCAAAATGTGACCGAACGCAATGTGAGTTCGACATATTTCCTCCTGACTATCCTCTTGCTCGGTAATTATGTGGATATGTCAAACAATTGGTCTTTGCGGGCAACAAATCATTGCTGCTCATTTTTGGTAAACGTATGCTGCTCGCAAAAACCAATTGTTTAACATACGTACAATGTAATTTCAAGCGCGTTTATTCATTCGAAATCCCCCTACTTCCGTGTGAATTGAATTACTCGATACATATTAAATAAGTAAACGTGTTCGTAATTGTATCGTGCCTGATCGCATTATGGTCCGCGAAACCTCACCGATGCATGAAAAAAAGAATTCAGATAAAAAAAATGCGAATTAAAAAAGTTAATCACGATACTTTTCCGGCTAGTTTTTAAACCTTTCTCTTGCCTCCCCTCGCGTTTGACGTGCTTCTTTCATTTGCAGCCTCCTTTGTTCTGGAATAAGGCGCCGCCTTGATTCCTTGAAAGTTTGGGATTTTACCTAGGGGACACTAACGGAAACATTGCCGTATTGCCTTGGCGACGATGCACACTTTTCCAGCCAAAGGTCCGTCTGTGACGTTACCCCCGTGTGACCTCACCCCGCCGAGGGCAATGGCCCTTACGGTCGGCTGGAAAGACCACCGCTATAGGAGCCGCGAATTTTTCGACGATCGATCGTGGAAACTCCTCCTTGAATGATCGAAATGATATAGTCGCCAATGACCAATGAGCTGCTTCCTCGCACGTAACTTCCACTAAACTTCGTTATTAAGTCACGAGAAGTGTTTTCATGGAGCGACATCGTAAAGTAAGCAGCATTTAACTCGGAAATTCTCACAACGGTCTGTGATTTTGCGGAAGAACTATCAGAATTCATGACGCTGTATTTCCAGAGAACTCTGCATCATCCTTTCTGCGGTGTGTGAATGATGGAATTGATTTTTTGCAATGCTATTGTTTGCCTCCTTTTCCTTTGCTAGATATTTCGAGTTTATTTAGATAGGTTAAGGTAGCGATTTTTGACTCAGCAGAAATAATATTACCGTGATTTGGCGGATAAAAGTTTGTACTTCTATGAGAAAATATTCGAGTATATATCTTACATATTATACAGGATTTTTGCTGCGTTACGCATACTGCGTGCCTGTTGATTCAAAAATCGAAGACAATTGCCTTCGATAGTTGGAACTGAACATAATATAAATAAACGATTAATGATGAAACTCAAGAATAATTACACAACTTTTGTGTGATTAAAATGAGAATAATTACTCAAATTAAATGAGTTAGAGATAAACAATGAAATTTCTGCACGCAAGGTACTCTCGGAAAATATGAAATGGCTGGCAGGCCAGCTGCTATATAAACATGTTTGTCACGCACGTGTTACATCTTAAGGGATAAAATATAATATAAGAATAAATTGTTCGCTATTGTATCGTTTTAAACACAAATATGCTACTACTTGCATAAGACGTTCTATCAATATACTATGTAACATTAGAGGAAAGTAAGCCACGAGCATTGGAAAATCCCGATGTAAAACGACTGATGGAGGCCTACGTCAGATTTATACAAAGGCAGAAATAAATAGAATTTAAGTGAAACTCGTGATGCCTCTCGGTGTGGTACTTCACGAGGTACTTGCTTTATTTCGCTGGAACGCTTAATGTTCGGCACGGCCCGCAGGGCGAAGGGGAATGAAGAAGAGGAAACGATATTACGTTTTACTACTGGCACGACAAGCGTAAATTAATTTTACAACGTCCCACCGCGTTAGTCGCGGTGTCCAGGCCAAGAGGGAGGAGTACTCACCCGTGCGAAATACGTTTGAGAAAGGAATAGAGGAAATACGAGTCTGACGATTATCGAAGAAGCCAACGGTCCCAAGGGACCACACAGGATTTCATTTTTGAGTCTGCCATTGGACACGATCATTAGTGCACTTTAACTTTCCCCTTGTGGCTATCCTACTGCAAGATGTCCTCCCTCATTGATTTTGGCTTCAAAATTAGTTTCCGTAACTGCGTGCATTGCAGATAGAATGCATATGAGGCGTGCTTTTATAAAATAGATCGAATTAACTTCAAGATATTCTCTATCTCCAGTTTCTCATTGGTATATTGATAATACAATAAAGGCAGATAAACATTCAGTTAACTCAGCGTTCAATTTTTTTCAAGCTTTTTTTCCATACATGACTTAATTCATCACTTTACATTTTTGATTTTCAATTTTCTTTAATTCCAAAATTGAATAAACCTTAATTATTTCGAGCCGCGTACTAGTGGCCGCAAACTATTAACTTTTTCACACACAATGTCGTTCTGTCGACTGAAATTCTGTGTCCAAGAAACCAGATGGGGAATTTAGAATTATTAAGTGTAAGAATTAACTGCTGGCTACAGACCACTAAAATTCCTGATTTATCTCAAAACTGTCACGAGTAATAAGGTTAAGAGTGATTACGTATATATAGAAGGAAAAAAAAATACTATCTGTTAAAAAGAAGTTTAATTGCTTCACATTCAAATTGGGATGGATTATAGTGCGATGTGCAATGCACTTACAAAACTTCTCCGGTGAATATATCATGATATTATTCATTTATACATTCAATATGGGTGACCAATCAAAGCGCACGCTCCAGATAAAAGGAGATTGGTAAAAAAAAAATGAAAATCAAATTGGTGTTTGTCAATCAAATTGGTGGGCCCTTTTTATGGTAAAATATTATAAACTTTACGGAGAAAAAATGCGTTCAATAGATATTACTATACGTACTACATTCTTTTTAAATATATTATATATATTCAATTTCTAGTAACATTCTTTAACGAAAATTCAGAAAATTATATGTACAGTTGTATACATAAAGATAGAAGTTCGATGTAATAAGTATCTAACCATAATATAGTACATCTTTATTTTATTTTCATTAACAAAAAAATAAGTTACCATGGAGTGCTTGATAAATTCACTTGTTTTTGCGATTGAACATGACGCAGCATAAAGCCACGAAGAAATCGCGCTCCTACACCAAAACACGTGGTCGCTTTCTGCCTATTCTCGCGTCCTCAACTCTTCCAAGTTGCATCCCCTGCATCCTAAACTGTCAGTCACATAATACATTACGTCGCAGCGTGAAAAAATGATCAAGGAAAATGAAGTAACGGGTAAATAGAAAATTGACGACAAACGCGCCATTCAGTATTTAAACCCGCCTACGTTTATCTTCAGCGGCACAAACCGGCGAGTAAATTAATGCGGCGACAGAAAGAGAACAGAGGACATTCTCGATTCGCATTCACATCGAATAATAGAAGACGTTTTCTTTATTTTCCATTGCAACGATAATCTCGTACATCGCGAAAGGTATCTCAGCCTTTTATTGTGCGTTAGAGCTGACTGAATTTAATGACGTTGCATCCTGCTATTTGATCGTCGCATCCTGATTAGTTCATTAGTCACGATTGCTCAATAACAACGGGAGCGGAATTGTTACACAGCCGGTGAACTTATAAATCACATGATCCACGACGTGATAAAGCATAATGATCCCGCGAGCATTCGCGCTAATTCGAGTGGCTCGCCTCGCGGGTCAATGCAGTCGCTTGGGTATACGCGCAAGCTCGCATAGAGGATGCTTCATAAATCTCTGTCCGTTCAATAACATCATTATACTTTATATTGCAGGAAAGATAAGGAAAAAATATATCAACGGTACGATGATAACTATGAGAGATACAATACGCTCGAGAGCGCAGAAACTCTGTGAATTATGGAAATGGAAAAAAACTTATATGCAAGGTAAGTCTGTAGGCAGACCCAGATTGGATATGCGCATATGGCAATGATTTTGCTTGAAAGCAGGCTGCATACGGAATGTTAAAGTTTTGCAGTCATAATAGCATCGATTTAAACTCTTAGCTGAGGGAATCTTTTTAATAATAGAAATAATGTTATAACTCGTGGACTATTTGTAGTCTCCGCTAATTTTTTTTCTACGAAGAATTGGAGCTAATTTCCATCGCATTAATATATTGAAGCAAAAATAATGCATAATTAAAAGTTTGTGTGGGTGAATATCAAAATTTCCTTTTACATACACAATTCTGTTAGTAGCTTCTTTATTTTATTTTAGAAAACATATTGCTTCCTTATCGGCTGTAATACTTGAGGGGACAGTAATACGAAAGCACGAAGGAAGGTAAAAGAATATTTTATAAAATATCCCGCACACAATTGGAGCATCAATAGACCAAAACATGAGCAATGAATAAAGACTCGAACTTCTACGCAGAAAATGCTAATTCATACCGCCTCAACTCATTATATGCCAAAGTCCAGTGCAAACCCAAAGAATGTACTAATTAATTCATTTCCTACAGTAAGCTAATTAGAGATAGAATATTTTTATTGTTTTTGCAACTTTTATAGCAGTCACTACAACATTTAGGTACTACCTATTAAATCAACATTAAAGGTGCCACTGCTTAGGTAGAAATAAATAAAAAATCAAGCGTACCAAAAATGTAAGAAAGGAAGGAAAAAGGAAGAAAAGAAGGTAAGGCAAACTCGTGTACACTTACTGGAACATACGCATAAAAATGTCGATTGGCCAGCTTCGTGGGAAGTATCCGCACCCCATAAAGAGAGTACGTCGTGCCAGTAATCACGAAATCCTCATAATGATAACCATCCGACGTAATTGTAAATTCGTTACGCCGTCGATAAAGGTTATTCGCGAGTCATTACTCTGATTTCCTATTACCCGTGTACGTAAGTATCGGTGCATTCACTCTTTGTGTCGCGCGCAACTTCGCGATTGTGTTCGACGGAAGAGGAAACGATCAATTTCCAAGAATTTGCCTCGTGCTCCGTTTCCACCACAACGATTATTATTCAACCCAAGTCGAACTCATTCTACACCTAATGCTGATAATACGAAATTGTTCCGTGTACATAAAAACTACTCAGTCTTACAGAGAACGTATCAAATTTTTTAAAATCAAATTGTATTCATTGAATATTGTATTCAAGTCAAACTTTACTTACTAAAAACTTTCTACCTTATAGTATAATAATATTAGGCAAACCAACGTTTCTCGTATCCACTCGTTACTGCTATACGCATCCTTCCAAATGATTTTAAACAATTTTCATGATAAACTAATAACGATAAAGCTAAGCTAATGATAATAAATATAAGATAATCACTTTCTTTGAACGCAAAATTTCATGATATTCTAAACGTCATCAGTAAAGACACACATAACCTTTGTCTGTAGTCGACACAAACCAAATTTTAAACAAAAAACTGTCAAACGTTCTAACGCCATCAAGAACGTCGAAGTGTATGTAAATTTCATATACGTATATCGTACGCTACGAGCTACCAAAAATAATCGTTCAGCAGGCGATTCGTTGGTCGGAACCTGTGAAAAGCGCTCCCAATATTCGCGAGGTTCCCATGGGAGCTGGACATGCGGTGTTAATCTGGCGGCTCGCGGGCGATAAGGTGGAATAGGAAGGATACGAAACCCGCTGGTAACGAGGGGTCCGTGATCCTGTACGAAGGAATAGGATGGAGAACCTATGGGAAACTCAGGATCGTGGCCGTATGTAGATGGCCATGGAGGCGTTAAGAGGCCGCAGTACGTGGGCACGCCACGAGGATCGCGCACGAAGAAGGTGGTCTATTAGTTCTGTAGCCTTCTCGAGCAGTGGAGAAGGCAACATATCTGCGATCACCGTCGATAAGATACGAGACGTAACAGGAAGTCAGACGGTATTCCCATCCGAATACAAGCGTTTCGTTTTAGGGATAGGGCGCCGTGAGCTGTCGATCGGCGCCCGGACTTGTGATGAAAAAAACGAGGCGAGAAGGATGCGATGTTGGACAGATCGGCTGGCGATAAAAGGACGTACGCGTAAAATTCCCATGAATCCTAAAAGATAAATTTTCGTGTATATGGTATATTAAACGATGGATCATTGCGAGTAACAATTGATTTTAGATGGAATGGATGGAAATGAAAGAGCCATAGGTAGCTTACGTTTCGACTCGATTATGAGTTCTCATTAGGTATATTAACCTCTTAAAGATGTAATAAATAGAAGATAAATAAAGCGTAAAGGAATTCATCATTGTTGATTGTCAATTTAATGTGTCAAGGATGTAAGGAGCACTTGTAACTAATTTGTTGTTCTAAGCACACTCTATTGTGTAAACTGTATTACAGTTGTTCCTTTTCTTTTACAGAGACGAAGCTGTTATGTGTCTGTTTAGGTATAAAATGGAAAATAGGAGCAAAATATGTCAGATTTTCTTCTTACAACGCATAAAGCATTAAACCACAACTCTTAATTCATCCAATAGAAAAAAATAATAGTCCCTGTCCAGTTACCCCAGTGTCCTTTTTTTTTTTTCTACGCCTTATTCCTTCTACGATTCCTCTCCACCTGAATTCCATTGTTTCCCTAATATTAATTAAATTTATTTATTTCCCCTTTAATAATATCAACCGCACAAGCGTGGACAAAATTATTCCCCACACACGAATATCGATTTAGTCGACAGAACTTTAGCTCCAGGAGATCAGATGGAAAATTACCACCAGGAAGTATACGGATAAGTGCTCGCTATGACCATTATCGTATGTTATTGAAAAAAAGAATGACCTGTCCAATATCGATATCCAATATAAACGAAATCTTCGACAGAGACTGTCCAACATCCCCAGCCGTACGTACGTGAAGAGAAAAGAATCCCACAACCTCAAAGACGTTCATAAGAAACGTGAAACAAAACGTTCTTCTATGTACGCAGTGGTCTTGTACTCCTGCGGAGCTTGCAATACCTCGAGGAGCCGAAGTGCTCGATCTCTCCCATCCCCCGTTCGATGTCCCAAATGGCCTCGGATCATCGCCATCCGATAAGATGGCACGCGCGATAACGCATGGCTTTATAAGGTGTTCCGTTTGCGAGCGCGGACGCAGCGTGCGAGCTGTTGCATCGGATCTCATATCTCCGCATTGAACGTGGCATTAACTTTGATGGGAGCCGTACGTACGGATTCGAAGGGCCAGTTCCGGTACGAGAAAGCCGGTTGGCTCGTTTCTAGACGGAGGACCGCTGGATATACCTGGGCCCGACGGATTCCTCGTGTCCCTCCAATGCTAATGTCGCCGAGGAAGATGTCCGTCCAGTGTAGCTGTCCGCGAGACAAGTTCGAGAAAATTCATGGGGTAAAACACGGCGGCTTGACGTTGTACCGGGACTTCCTCCTGGCTGGCATGTCCCGGCGTGGGATATTAGCGATTCGATTAATTGCATACCGCTCGCCGGTCCATTAACTTTAACGCGTCCTCCTTGATGCGCTTTCTTATATCATTGCCAAGTTGCCTTGTCCGAGAGCCGTGGTTCTGGACTTGGGTGAACCGGCTTGATTGGACCCAAGAGACATCCAGGTATGTGATCTCGACAAAGATGATTCGTCGATGGCGTTTGAGACTTATAAGACTATGTGTTTTATCCATCGATACACGAATTAATTTAATCTAGGTTATTTGAAAAAGTACATACTACCTTAATAATTTGGTGCAAATGCATGGAAAATGTTCCACGGGTTGTAGAAAATTATGGAGCCTAAACATCGCGTAGTATCGAAGAAATATCAATTGGTCGTAAATATTGAGCATTCGAAGTATTTATGCGATAAATTCAGAGATATCATGTTTAGAGTTACGGAGGTGTAGTGGATAGAGACTCGGACTTTCAAGTAGGAAATCCGGGTTCGAATCTTGCCCAGCATTTGTGGTTTTTCCGTGTAATATGTATATTGTAGCTCTGGTAGCTCGAAATCCAGATGAAACTATATCCTAGACCAAATGATTTTAACGATCAATGCCAAAAAGTAATTAAAAAAAAAATTCAGATATCCTAGTGAAATCAAAGCTTTCGAAAGATAAAGTGAGATACACAAAAAATTACAGACCGAGTGATCACGATAAATAAGAAGATACATGTACATGTATCACAAATAGGATTGCCTGAATATAACGAACAACTGCATTACGACGATACAACGATAACGACTACACCACGACTTAGCGCAATGCGCCTGTATATTTAGCGCCCTCGGACAAATTACGACAAAAAACACGTTACACCTTGTTTCAACGAAGCAACTTATTCCTCATGCCTCCCTTGTCGGCTTCGTGGAGTTTGACGATACCAAATTTTAAAAACACAACGCACAATACACCACAGTGCATACATATACTTTGTATATACAACGCCATGACTCAATATCTCGCCACGTCTATCACAACGCCTGGTTCGCCCTTACCTTAATTTACCTTATTTTACCTTACGATATCCGCGGTTTAACCCTTCGACTGCTATGCGCGCATATATGCGTCCAGCAAAAACCATCGGTGTGGTCTATGGACGCGAATGCACGCTCGACAAAGGCTTTGGTTGTTTACTACAATCTCATGTGTATGTCGGCAATTATATCTATCGTATATATTCAACACCCGCAGAAAGCACATACCTCGTTGCTAAGCAAGGAGAAAGAATCAAATCTTGTTTACTCGGTCGGTCATACTCTATATCTTAATACGTCACCGAACAGACCCATATTGCGCGAAAAAGTATTCAGTCCCCAACTACCGCCTGCCGCACCTCACTCGCACGAACCGCTTCAACTTAAAACAATAAACTCTCAAAGCGTTAAACAAACAAAAAAAGAGAAAAACCAGCCACTAAACCGTGTTCACTCTAAATAATAAATAAGCGGCGCAGCCGACGAGATAACGAACAATAAATCGAGCCAAGGCAAAAATCGTTATTCGAATAGTTCCCGTCTGCCGGTGCCTGGATGCCGGTAAGACACGGAGCAACGTAGAATTCGTGTTCGAGGGAAGGTAAAAGTCTTTCGGGCAGGGGAACGAGGACCGGAGAGGGCGGCGGCAGCGGGAGACAGGAGGCGCACGGCCTACGCCACGGATTCCACGGATGCAAATTCGCCTGAGCTATCGCCGGATCGTGAGCCTCTTCTTCGGGTTGGAAGGGAAAAGACAACGAGGAACGAATATAAGAAGCGGCCGTCCACGGGATCGGGACGGCCGTGTACATGCGGCCGCATACTAGCAGCCGGGGACAGGCACATACCGATCCTGGTACATGCACGGACATATTTGAGGAGCCTGTGGGTGTACCCGTAGGAATACGCGGCGCGCTCATGTGGATGCACCGTGGCACTTGCGCCACGACCCGGCAGGACCACTGCGGATGCATGATGTATATCCGCCACCGGGTTGTGCAGTGGCGAATATGCAAAACCAGTGGCGTGCCTCTGCGGGGTCAGACCCCGCCGCTGCCCCCCGCCTATGCGCCCGTCGTGCCGGGACCCACGAGGAACAGGCCGATCAATATAGAAGGAAGTCATAAATAATATACAGGGTGTGTCGTAATAACGGCCAGGGCCGAAAAGGGGGGTGATCGTCTGTTTAGAGTTACTTCGCCTATCGTCCGTGGTATGCGAGCGTAGCTTCTGGATTTTTATTGGCCTCCCGGGAAAGATCGCGATTTCTGACGAGATGACTCGCCGATTAGCGCTTGCGCCTACGGATAAAGCGATTTTGAATGATGGGAAAGGGAAGTGTTACTTCTTTGAGGTAATATTCATATCGGAGTCGTAATTGAGTTTAATTGATATTGATCATCTTGTTTTCACCAATTTTAACGATATCTTCTGAAAAATGAGTCATTAGAAATTGTCGAAGGTAAGGACGTAGTCGTGCCTTTTCAGATTTCTTGGGAAAAGTGGGAATCGAACGGTAAATCGATCGATGATGATACTTTATATCTAAAGCTCTGATAATTATTGCATAAATATGGTAAAGCAAATTGTATGGTAAAGCTAATTCTTTGTATTTAAATTTTGTGTCGCCTACAAGCGATGCTGTGCATTTGATGTTCTAGCTTTATTCCTATTTATTGAAATATGTAAGAGATTAGAAATGAATAATTAGGACAGAATATAACGTTTCGTTGATAGATGGGAATTAAAGGATTAAGAACTGCTAACCATCGACACGCAGGAGTGTACGTTCTTTAAGGACGTAAGAGATCAAAGTCCTTTAGATCGTCGTAAAGGATTCTGCACGTCGTGAACTGTTATAAATCCTAAAGTCATTGCAGAATTTCAGATACGGGTATACAATAAAGTGATGGAGCAATGAACAATCTATTAGTAGATGAATAACATCCTGGTGGTTTTAGACCAGCGAAAACTGATCTGGAATCGGCTTTCACATGGGAAAGTAAAATGTGAGTACAGTGAAGGGTCTACACCCAGAATACGCAGTTCGCGTTACATTAATCACGATTACATAAGAAGGATACGCCGAAAGCAGCCCAGTTATACAAAGCTAAAATGATACATAATGCGCACAGATATTTCTAAGAAACGAGTACGCATGATCGAACAAAGTGATTTCATTACGCAAGGAAGGAATTCTAAAGGTAAATATTTGCCTGGTCACAAAACGAGCGCGTTCTGCATTAGTTAAAAATAACGGACAAAAATGCATGACCGATGATGCTCGATTTAAAGCGATCGCAAAACGATCAAACGCAACGCGTGGTACGAATGCGAATGGAGAAGGCAATATATTATCCTTAACAGATCCAACCGCGATCGCGTAGCATGAAATTAGTCGATGATGATGAGCAATCGTGAGAATTGCAGATAAAGATGATGATATTCAACTCGACGTGCATTCCTGGCGATACGTATGAAACGTTGAACAAAATCGATCTTGTCCCTTAGAAAGATATGATACGAGCGATTTGAGTGAGCGATCGGTGGTATCGATCACGCATAATGGCCTCCCCAAGAGGGAAACGGCAATTTCCCCTAGGAAGGTACGGCCGAAAGTACTCGATAGAAAGGGTTGAAATAGCAAAAGTAAGGGTAATGATGATTGCGCAAATTGAGACCAATTCAAGATCGTGCTTCGTGCTGTATTCGTTGGTACTAATATAGAGATACACTTATGCGAAACACGGCCAAGTTTAAATTACGGTGGGTTATTCCGCATCTTATTCGTTACATAGGAGTTATTAATGTGCCTGCGTAAACAAACTATCGCTAATGTGCGAGTTTTCGTCATTCTTTAAGGCCGTATTTCGCGCCACGATCTTTCAACGCATTCCCACGATTAATGAGTCGGACAGAATTTGAGCACGAGTTATATAATAGGGTGCTTAGACATACAGCTTACTTTTAATTAATGCTAAGATAACGTGGAATTACAACATATAGTAAATGCTGTACATTTGAGAGTAGTAGAGGGAACATGTAACACGTTTAATAGAACGCACACACTCCTTGTGTCAATTTTGTAGTACGCTTCGTGTAACACTGACGTCTGTGTTTTGTCTAAGTTTTGCACCATTAAATAGATCAAATTATGCTTCGCATAAGTAGAAGGTGCGGCATTTATGGACACTACAAACTCATATCGCGCAGCTGGATAGTGCCTCTACAATAACTCGCTTAAGCGATTCAATTTTCTAAATAGAATACAACGCGAAATTTCTAAACATTAATCCATTTCGCCAATAATATATCCGTATAGACTGAACTAAATATAACACTTGCGTATAATTCCGCAAACACCGGAGGGGCTCTTATAAACAATAAACAATTACTCAATGAACGACAATACGTCTGAAATAAGTAGATTAATATTTGCAAACCCAAAGACTCTTGCTTCTCAAATTAATAGTGCCTCTATCATATAATAATTTCTCAAACCTTTCAAAACGGTCCACAGCTAAACAAGTACCTCTTCAAAGTAAACTTGCTCGATTTTCACGACACACTAATTCGGTAGCCGAAACTCTTCGTAGGATAATAACTCAACAGCCGTCGATATTTATCAATTAAAGAGTCTATCGCGTCAGCTTATTTTGATAAAGCAATTTATACATTTGCACGAATTTCCGCGGTTCCACGGAGTTCCCTCGTTGATTTACGCTAATGACCAACGCAGCCGTGCAGTTTTGTTAACCTGGCAGCGGCGGCCAATCATACGGTCTAAGCGCGATAAATATAGATTCTGACAAGTCGTTAAAGGAGCGCCATGATTCCGACCGCGGAGTCGATCAAAAGCTGCGAATCGGCACGGCTGATTGAGATTTATGTTGATAACATCGGGCGAGCTATAAATACGCGCCGAGCGGAATTACATAAATCTATTAGTGACGGTTACTTCGCGGATCGAATCTCTCATCTGCTCTTCTCGCTCCTCTCTTTCTCTTTCTCCCCTTCCTGCCCTCTATCTATCTATCTATCTCCATTTTTCTCCCTCTCTCTCTCTCTCTCTCTCTCTCTCTCTCTCTCTCTCTCTCTCTCTCTCGCTCTTTCGCAAAGGGAAGGAACAGCCAAAACTCTCACCGGTACAGGTTGCCGCTGTGCAAAAACCAATGGAAGCGAATCCTAGGCGCATTAATTATGCTCTTCATTAACGCCAAATTGCCTCGCCCGTTTTTTTTTGCGGTGTAACGGTGGGGCTCGAAAACGTTAAATTAATTTTTTGATAGCATAATAGGTAAGCTATTACGCCGTGGCACGACTTGACCAATGTAAAATGTGGTCGGCTGCCTTTTTAATCCTCGCTTTGGTATACTTTTTCTGCCTGAGTATATATAATAAAATGGTAACGCGTATGTTCACGTTATTTAATAGTACATTCTGTTTACTGTGAAAATGGATAAAAAACATGCGGCAGTGGGGCTGCAAACGGTTCTTTTCTATATTATGCTTATAATGCTTTATGAGCAACATGACTTTCTAAGAACGCTTTACAAATGTTGAGTTGCTAAAATTATTATTGTCTTCCTTTATATTAAATTAGTGGTAAATAATAATAGTACCCTACTGCGATCAAATACGCTTGTTAGATATTGGAACTGAGCAGTCATCATGTGAACTTCAAAGAAAAGTAAAGACACAAAAAGAGAAAAAGAAAGAAGAAGAAATTAAAAGTAGATGTAGGGCACTTAACTGATCAGCGCCCTTTCCCCCAGTAAAAATGAAATCATAGACCAGTAAAAATGAATTCATAGAACAGGACACAGAGTCCTTCAGAAACTTCATAGTAAATTCAACGTTCCACGCAAGATGTTACGTAAACAATGTGACTTAAATACAAAAAAAAATCACTGTAATTCGACAAGCAGCTAATATCAAGGCTACAATGATACAACCTTTTCACACTCAAACCGCATAAATATACAGTCTAAAACATTACATCACCCATCCGGGATGCCTCCTCAATTTCTTCACTTGACGCACGAGCATCGCTGATTCAGACGGATCAATATACCGCGTACTGTATTTTACTCCTGTCCATTCTCGAACTGCCAAACGCAACGAGGAAGTGTGTATGGTAAAAAAAAGTCTCTCGCAAGCGCAACGGCAACGCCATAAGAATATTCGAAATAATATTCCCCTGATGGAATCGAAGATGAAGTGCGCGACCCCTAGAAATCGTTTCCGATCGAGAGGAATCGGCGAGGGGCATCTCTCCTTACAGGTGTGCACATCAGGTGCAACACTGCTGTGAACCGAAGAGTAGGGAAGGAGGCTGAGAAGAAGCGGAAGAAAACATTCCTACACGAGTCCAGGTCGGACCCGTAATGATACCGAAGTGGAAGAGGTCGAAACAAAGATAGGTCCGAGAGCTTAGATCGAGCGAGCGCGCTCCGACTACGGCTAGATAGGCCGTCGACTTTGGTTTGAGCGATCTCCATGGCAGTTATCCACTTGCGAGCTCTTGCACTCGGTTGCATTACCGGCTACTGCTACTGGGTCAAGCGCCAGCGCCTCCAGGGGCACGGGAATCTCCCGAGCGCCGAGATGCACCAGTTTCGTATCGGGAGAATGAATAGTTACTCACGGTCTTCCACCTGCCAGGAGAACTCGTATACTCGCGCCTCGAGCCTTGGATCGGGAATACATATGCAAAGCTGCGTCAAACGTGCGGTCCTCTGATAGAATATAAAAATCAGCGAAAGTTTATTGTTCCTAAGATTGGCAGCACTCTCGCATTTGTAATGTTTCGACTTTACTGTGTGAGGCTCTTATCAAACTAGAATATATTGAAGTTTTGGGGGTTAATTTTTTATTTAGTTTAGGTGTAGTTATTTGGGACCTTCCCCGCCTCCTCACCAACAAATTTTTTATCTGCAGGGTAGAGAGAACTTTAATGATTTCATATACCACCATCTAGTTTTTTTTTTATTGTTGTTACGTTAGTCAACACCGAAACGTTGAATATGTTTTAGTTTGATAAGCACCTCACAGAATAGGTTGAAATGTCACAAATATGATTGAGAGTGCTCCCAATTTCAGGGATAATATATATTCGCTGATTATACAAGATGAGGGACGTAATATATTATTATTGAAGAATATAAAAATGTTTATAAAACATTTGATCATAGTCTGCATTATTTCGATCGATGGAAAGAACCTAACGCGTACATATGCTGCTGAATGTATTAAGTATGAAATGGGATTTTAATCCAATAAATGGAATGCTTATCTGTATTCCTTTATAATGACTTCTACTCCGTAGACATTACAATTTTCACTCGAAATTCTCTTGCAATATTGGCTCTGGTAAGTAATAACACTCTCATCGTTATACAGTCTGAATCAAATTATCACTAAAAGCGAAGTGGCACATTCCTTAATAACGTATGCGCCCAAATATTAGGTAGTACGCAACGTCAATTAAAATAGTATCAGCATAACAAAGAATTGCTTTCACACATTGAACGAAATTGATAAACTCGTTAGTTCCCTTAAAACCTTTAAGAGCATTGATATAAAATTCGAAGGTCTGCGTGTTTTTCATCTGCATCCCTTTACTCTATCCTCCCTAAGTTCCATTGATATTTCCATCTAACTCATTTTTCTACATTTCCCCCGAGACCTCGACAAAATACTGGTTCGTGGATTTGTTCGAGGGTCAATTTTCCGTAACTTTACTCGGTGCAACGCAGGTACAAGCAGGTGCTAGGGTACAAAACTGGCCCGTTTAGCCTGTCAGCCACGTTCTGCCATACGAGTACCGGTAATGCCGAGCGATAATACGTTTATTACGATAGGTAATTTACGATACACCGCGCGGCCACTCGAATTTTTTATCTCCTAGTGGACTCTGCGCGCAGAATACAGGCTCTACCAGGTTGGCACGACGCTTCGTGCCTCGCTCGGCGCAGTTCCTATAGCGGAATCGATGCTATTCTATACGCAACGTCATTACACGCCGGTTTAACGCCTGCATTTTAGTCACGGCAAGGCTAGATTACGTCCTAAAGCGTGCCCGATACTCAGCCGAGTAATCGACTAACGGTTGTCCACTCGAGTCGTCAAATCGGATCGAATTAGACCGTTCGCTTCGTCACGTCGCGCCCCTGGAATAGCCCGTGGGAGAGCTTTAAACGGAACCTGTCGTCCAGGATTTATCGCGTGACGCGTACCTAAAGAGGGCGAAACTTAGTAGATCCTCGAGAAATCGAAAGGTGCCATGCTAATCGAAGCGTGGAAGTCGTGGAAGTGGAAGCATGAGACACATACGACAGCACATTCGACGTTTTTTCCTTTTTTTTAATTCATTTTTGGCACCGACTGCTAAGATCATTTGGTCTAGGATTTAGTGTTTAAGGTAGATTCCAAACCATTGGAGCTACAGTATACATGTCACGTGGAAAAACCAGAGGTGTTGGGCGAGATTACATATGATATTTTATCGTGGGTTTTGGAAAATATTTGGAGTTGCTAACTCGATTCTCTGGTTATGCAACTAAATGTGTTCCAAGGCGCAAAACATCTCACCCTTATCGTGCTTCTATTTTGCGTCTTTTTAATGAAATGAGAGTAAGAGATAAGTAGGAAATGCATACCTATTATAGTATAATTCTACATCAAAATAAGCGTTTTTTAAATTCGTGCGGAATAATCAACAAGACGGATTGTACAAATCAATTGTACTCATCCCAGAAAGGATCTGGATATCTAGATTGTCGAAGTTGATAATTTTACTTATCGAACGCAAGTAAGCATACTTTCTTATCTTCGCCTCGTAACTGTATATATAAATCATATATTCAGAACACTTCCAATAAATCACGCACGTTTCTTTTTCCCTCAATCGGCAAAATCACAACTATCAAGTTAGTAGACAATCAAGATGTATTACTCAGACACGAAGATAGTCCAAACTAAGGTACAACAGGTATCCCAAAGATTGCAAAAAAGCAATTAGAAATGATAACTCCCGAAGCATGTCACTATCATAGCAAAAAGCCTCACGCAAGTCTGTCCAGAAAAACCTCCAATAATCATCCTCGTCTCCTATTCCAAAATAACGAATAACCCGAAATACAACATCCCATTCGACCCGGTCATCTCTCGAATCAGCGCACAGTGCGCCGGCAGCCAGCTCTCCGCGAGTGGGCCACTGCCGAAAGAGAGGCGCGCGTTCTCGCCACAAATTGACAACGATCGCGGCTAACCTTGAGCCGGCAGCGTTATTTATCGAATTAAGCGCCAGCAACGGAGTAGGTAGACGACCGGGACGTACCGTCCAGACGAGAAAACGGTCCGAGGCCGAGGCTGGAAGGTGGATGCTGGTGCTAGTGGGGGCGTGCGATAGTTCAAGTCGTGAGCGGGCAGCCCCGCCCGACACGACCGCGGAGCATCTCCGTTTTGACCCCCGCTGACTTACCCGAGGGGGCCCTCCACCTACCCCATCCGCGGTCCCACGAGGCCCACGGACGGTCCTCTCCTCTCCGTCTTCCCTACGTGCCGCTTCCTCCCTTCCGTCTGCCCTCGGCCGAGCCACCCCACCCTGGGGCCCAGCGCGCCGCCAAGGGCACGGAACCAGCGTGCACCGTTCCACAGGGACGCGCAGAGACCCCTCCAACAGCGGGGTGGGGGCCCACGGCGGGGACGACTCCTTTCCCCCACTCTCGAAGACGCGAAGGAACCGCCGCGGTGGTGGGGGAAAGGCGGCGGGCGGGAGGGGGGGCAGTGATAAGTGTGGGAAGGGCAGGTTGCATAAGGTCTAATATTATGCAAGCACACACAGGCCTGAATGCGTTAGATCCCTTGGGTACCCTGCCCCCTCTACGGTACTCCGGTACACGGCGTACACGCAGAATATAAGGCCCCGGGTACAAGGGAACGGTTCAGCATTACGTCGGGGTTCAGGGTTGTATACGTACACGTACGGTGCTCCACCGTCTGCGACCGCACTCGTGTGTATACCTTTACCCTACCTGCATAGAAATCTCGCAGGAGCGTTGAACCCAGGAAGTGGCCATGAAATAGTCATTCCTGAAAGGTTAACTCTCCTACCGCATCTCGCGGGGCCCCGAGGTCGAGCCTGAAAGTCCGGAAAGTCCGCGGCTGCTGTGGACGAACGGGAGAGACGAATGATTTGCACGAGGGTCGGCACCGTGGATGAGAAAATGGGGGAGGATAGGAGACGACAGGGAAGCCACGGTCTCCGCTGCTCGTTTGGGATACCCGGCACTCTGGGATTTGACGATCGGGGAACGAGGATGGAGGAAGGCCGGCCGATCGTGCCGCGTAATGAACGCCCAGATACTGGACCAAGATCACTGAGACTACGAGGCTGAAATTACTCTTCTGGGATGGAGAGTATCCTGTTCCCTCACTGTGGATATCTTTGAATTTTATTCCGCCCGGCAATCCACATCGTCGTTCCTTATTCCTTTAACAACGGCTATCTATTTGGTGCAGTTTCCATTGCGATTTATCGGCAATTGGCTCTTCGTTTATCGTATATCACGAGCTAAACTCCTGCTGGACGAACTTCCAGATGTCATTCCTATAAATAAATTTTTGAGAATACTTGAACTATTTCAACCTTTTATCGAAATGCACAAATTTATCATTTTTGCGTATTTGCTTATGTCGCTTCGTGTATTTGTAGTCAATACGTGAAGAAAGTATGTGTTTTATCACATGTTATTTTTGAGGAATATCCAAAGGCGTAACGAAAGAAAAATCGTGACCAATAGAACACGATGATTACTAATTAGAATTCGTAAATAGTTGCGAAGTGGGAGAAGGCTGAAGGTCCCTCGAGCGTTCGTGCGTACGCTGATGTATTTGTATACATTAGCATACACGCTAATACACGACATATATCCAGCATTGTACCAAACGCTTTCATAAATAACGTTGTTTCTCATCCCGCCAAAGTAAACAGCCATATTTCATTTACACGGTAAACTTCAAAAGACGCAATTGGCAACCGTGCGTAATAAACGAAGGCTGACCATTGGAAGCGACGATTAATACATCAGCCTGCAAGATAAAATCCAACGGGATAAATACTGGACAAAATAACTTTCGATATCAGCACGCCCGATTGAAAAAAGGAAGGAAAAAAAACGTATCCTACGAAATCGCCTCGTATCTCACGATGTTCACGTAACGGTAGCCGTGTCTCACGATAAATTAATCCCCATCGGCTGCATCGGTACCAAAGCGAAGAGCCAATTCCCCTTTCATATTCTCGCGTAGCGATATTCGAAAATGATTGTAGCCAATATTCGGCTCTGTTTTTTCTCTCTTCTTTTCTTTTTTTTTTTGTCCTCTCACGCGCCGGCAGAAAAAGCGAGAGAAAAAAAAAGAGATTAGGCAAGGAGCCCGTTCCCACGGACGTACTACTAGCTGTCGATTCGTGGATCGGGAGGTCGAAGATCGAGCGAAACGTCGAACGTGTCAAAATTTGATCGGGCTGTACAGCTCGTGGAGAAGGCCACGTATAGTCCGACTCCTCTATACCTTTCTCCTTTCCTCTCCTGGTGCACAACGTGGCTACGTCGAGTACCTACGGAGGAGTAGTACCGGGGTACCCTGGAGGCCACGAAGGTCACAGGGCTAAGGCACTTCTCACGCCCCCGCCATGTCGGAGGAGAGCACCCCACTTAGACGAAGCGTACATACCTTAACGCGGCCGATTAGTATACGTACTTAATTGCCGCTAACGTGCGTGCGTGACGGTGGGTATCGATCATCTCTCCTTTCCGCGATCTAACCGGCTGAAATTCGAAAAAAAAGGGAGGCACGAGGCGATGAACGAATTGCCGATGTAGACGACTCGTAGACGGCTGCTTTCGCGAGACCTTGCACCTGTCGTTGAAAATGTTGAGCCTGATTTATTCGCAGCTTACCGGTCCACGGATGACTAAGTTGCCTTTTCGTCCTACATGATCGTCCTATTAACTATCATATCTCTAGTTTGTTCTTTACGGCAATTTCAAAAAACATATGTGTCAATAAAATTCTTTAAACATGTTAAAATATTTTTAAAATAATATATATATATATATATGAATATTTGTTTTAGCAGACTTCTTATGGAGTGATAAAGGTACTTCGTCCAATTTATAAATCTTCCGTAGGATCATCATAACTGTTAATTTGCTATCTTTACTTTAACTATTTACGTCTAACGTATTGCGGATTAATTATATTTTATATTCATAAAAGACAAAGTTTCCTTAAATGTGCCTTCAGCTAAAAACCCCGTGTCTTGTTCTGTCACTTGGTCACAAAGACAGGACGCATTATAATAACAAGCCACCTGATAAGGTACGGAAGACCCGACGATCTTGGTGACTGGCTTCGATCTTTGAAATGTCAGCCGGCAATCGTACCTCTAATAGAGTGAGCAGATGCCAGTCGAAGAGCCCAGACTACGAGGGGACATAATGTCAAGGGAACCATCGCACCATTGTACACGCGGCGAGAGAAAAAGAAGTGATGAATGGTTCCGGGTTGAGGATGGGCTCGGTGCGATCTTCTCCTCGAACGATCCAGAATCACCTTCTCTCTCGCTCCCTTTCGCAACCCATGAGAATATGCGCGCGCACACACAGGCATAGATCTTAATAATTGACCTCGAGTGATTAATTCGGACCAAACTTTCTAGACTTCAGGAAACACGATAAAGAGTGAGCAACCTATCGCACCTTCCTAGGCCTCTCGCCGAATGCGTTATTTTTCTCCTATAATAACAGCCTGTCGAGTGACAGGTTGCACCTATGAGTCGATTTTAAACAGAAATGCTCGTATGAAAAAGCAGCAGGAAGCGAATAAAAGCCATGAGAACGGGCGATCCATCAACGACAAGGAATTAATGGCCGTGTAAAAAATTCACGCTGACTTTTCTGCGCCAAGACGTTGGGCTGCGAGGTTTATCGAAGTAAAATTCCCGTCGAAACCGGCGCCGTCGTGCATCCTAGCAACGCGTCTCGATGCCGCTAATCAATCGAAGAAACTTTCTAGATCCGGGGGCACGTCAAGGATTTTGACGCTCTCCGATCCGGCATTATCTCATCAACGGCATTAAGCTCTCTATCCTGCCGTCCAGTTTAAGAAATTTTTATCGAGCTCAATATTTTGAAAGTGTGCCGTTACCAGGGATGGGCACTGATTCGAGTAAAAGGCAGCCGGATTAGGAGCGTAGCATTAATTATGCTAATACCTCGGAATTTAATGCGATAATCGATTTGTCGATCGAGGTGCGCGAAAGGAAAGAATCGATCTTCCCAAGTACGAATCTACAATTCATTAAAGATTAGGGACAAAGCAACAGCTTGTATTTGCCGAAGGAAACACTTGGCATTATGGAAATGTAGACTTAAAATGTTCCTTTGAACTTTATTATCCCGTGTCTTATAAATCATGATATTTATCTATCGATTAACGAACACAATAGTGACATTCATCTTTATTTAATATAAACGGCAATAACAGTGATAATCGATTTATCAACTTATCCATTCAGCCAGATTTTGCAGAGATAGAATTACGTTATCAGTAGTCTTCTCATTAGAAACGCCTAGTCTTATGCGCTGCATGCATGGAAGCATGAATTGCAATCTCAAGCTGCAATCATATTTCACAAGATAGATAATGCATCAAAAATACGGCCCGCCTTTTATTTTTTATCTAATGTACATTTTCCCGGAGGTATCAAACATGATTTATTCAATTATGCATTATATTAAATGTTCTTTTAAGGATACGTTCAAAAACATACCCTGCTAAAGATTTTTCATATATAGTTAATTAGGTACGTTTCATAATCAGACGCGCCATTTGTCATCATCTTGATTTGACAAATAGGCATAAATTACATCGAAGTATCGCTCATGGATCATAAAGCCTCAAATAAAAATAGGTAAAGAAGGACGAATAATAATAGATATCATGACGTAAAAAAGGGGATAAACGTCGGGAGAATTCCCTCTGCGAGGAGTCGCATTTCCATCGGCGCAGCTTACACAACCCGGCACTTCGAGTTTAGGCACTCGAAAAGAGTTAGCAGAGGCAGTAGGAGGAGATCGGACACGAAGAACGAACGATGCCGTCCGTCTACACCGTGACGAGGACGAAAACGTGGCGCAACGGAACGTTGGCGTTATATAAAAGCGTAAAACGACTTGAAGATTCGCCTCACGCTTTGCCCCGTCTAAGAACTCTTTCTTCTTGCCTCTAGATTCTATCCCGCTTTCGCGATTCTCTTGGATAGACGAAACCCTTTTCTGGGCTAGTCTCTAAAATTGAAATATTCCGCAACGCGTGCTTGTTAAGGCTATTAAGGCTTGTTAAATTCGTTAAGTTGTACGATTCGAAAAGTTCGAGTATAACTAAGACGAAGACTGGAAGCACCAACATAATAATCATACCTGATTATCATTAACGTTATTGTTTGCAAAAACAGAAGGCAGATTGTATTAATCTGCTGAAAAACTATGCGAAAGTATGCAAATAGTGATGGTTATTTATATCCCATGTGATACTTATAGTTTTTTAATAACTTCAATTGAAACACTTGGCTAAGCAATAAGTCGTTGAATCAAAACTACAAAAACAGATCTTTCTCATAGATTATATTTAAGCTGGATAATATAAAGGATAAAATAATACCTCTATTATTTTTTATGTTGTACTGGTATAATACGTAAGAGTAAATTGAAAGTTTTTTTTTCTAGAAACAAAACGCAAAATAACTATAACCGGTTCTGTTATTAAAATATAATCGACATTTATATTTTACATACTGTTTGTGATCGCCCATAATGGATGTATTCCGAGTTGTGAAATCGCAGTAGTATAATAAATCCAGGCAGTAAATGTTTTAAATACCGAGCGCTCTACCAAACGGCAGGAAATCATTGTCAGCAGCGCGCTGGAATTCCACGAAGAAATACGGACGATTTCATAATTCGCATTCCTAACTAAATACCGCACAAAGTTGGAGACGTTTAAATGCGGCAGGTACGATTATTGTTGACACTCGATTATCATATTACTCAAAATCCCATGGTAAAATTTAAATGTAAAATTATTATTTCGACGTAATTACGAAAGAGTCTCTCAAAATGTATCCATGTTTCCAATTTTATCGCAACTCAATTTACAAAAATTATTTTAAATAGTTATTAAAAAAGTATTCCAAGCACATTTATTCCTCATAATCATAAGAAATTATGAGATCAGGATATAATCACTAATGGATGATACATAACCTTACTAAGACTCAACCATATTTTTAAATACAGTCCACAAAAACTGTATAAAAAATGTGATCGCCTATCACTAACCAAATATACTATCCAATACAAATCAAATTGGTACAAATACCCGAGCGTTCTTGAAACAATCGAGACTGTACTTCTGTAAATACAACAAAAACATAAGAATTTGAACACAACCTCCAATGTGATTAGGGACAGACCAATTTCTTTATCAAAGATTTAACTTTTCAGGGCACAGGATATCAAAAAATGAAACAAACCCACGTTGTACCAAAATTTGATTGCGCTTTAAATGAAACAAAATTGGCATATTTTTATTAAGAAAAGAATCGCACAATTTAAAAACATAAAAAAATAATATTAATTCAATTCAATTTCTCGATAGTATAATCAACTGCTTCACATAAGCATGACTAAATATAAACCAATGCGCAGGCAATTATTGCGATATTTCGAGATAGGTCTAAAAATGCCCCACCACGCATTACCCTGCAACAAAAAGAAGGGACATTTTGAATCCCACGGTGCTCCAAAGAGTTAAAGAGCCACTGCGCCAAAGCGAACCGTGTGTGGACCGATTCAAACCATTCCAGCGCGATGCTGTTCGGTGGAGCGCCGAGGCCGATAATCGGCGTGTCCAGAGAACAGTGGGCAGCCGCGAACGTGTACACGCGATGTGTTGTACTCACACATGAACGTACACCCGTCGAGGAATCTAAGATCCTATCGTCAAATGCTCCGAGCGCGATATGACCGCCGCCTATTGCTACTCGTCTTACCGCTGGCCCGACCTCCCTTCTCGATTATTGTTTTGCAATTCAGCGAGGATTTATCTCGATCGACGGAACATGCTACTGGTCTGCTCCCCATTCGAGATTAGGGTGACTTCCAGCGTGCATATACATCTCTCGATTCCGCGCATAACTCAATGTAAAATAAATATCAAAACAGTAGATGATGTAGGTCAATCTAAATGATAAAAAGTTGATGAAATTTGTTTAGTAAAAATATAAAGTCAAAAGAGGAGAAAATTGTCGATAATATAGAAAAAAAAAAATAGAGAAGTCAATGTTACTTGTTACATAGTAAAATCCTTAAGAAACTTAAATAAGGTAAAATATCATCAGGTGCTTGTAAAGATACGTGTCAAAAAAGTCGTCGACGTTTCGAACACTTGGTGCATGTACTTCTTTAGGGCTAATTTTAAGGATATTCTATTGTGAGGAAATTTGAGGAAATTCTAAGTGAAATCTTTAGACACGTTACGTGCTTGAAAAGACACGTGTTAACGGTAAAACGAATGTAGTGATAATGGCATAATAAAACTTAAACGAAAAACATACGTCAACACAAAACAACCTTGTTCATCAAGTTTTACTTATCCATAACTTAATGCAATTCTAGTTGAGGGACCAACGCGAAAGATACTCATCTAATTCGCTGTTAAATATACTTTTCCTATATAAGTCTTGTGATTCGAAAACGCTGTCTCGATCCTGTAATTTGGTAAAAAATGTTTTCTTATCCACAAAAAACTCGTAATAAAACAACCTTACGAAAACATTGTTGAATTGTGAGATACAACTTCATGATATTTTGCCTTTTATATAAAAAATTAAGTCTGGCGAAGATAGACCTTTCTACCAAAAAAAAACTTAGCAGCAATACATGTATCGACATTAATATATCATAACTGAAGTAATGCGCGATTTAGACACATAAGGAACAAATGTTAGTTCCTACCATACGAATATTTAATAACTCTATTTGCGCGCATTATTAGCCACCGTGTATCTAACGAATAATCCGTGTTACTCACACCCCGATGTGTGTAGTTATGCGACGCGCTTTATCGTTAAATCAGGTTCCGCACTCGATTATCGTTCGAGTATTCAACGGCGAATTATCTCGATCGGCAAAACATGCCACTGGTGTGCTTATGGGCTACGATAAGGATAAGGTACGATAACGACGCGCTATCTGCCGCGAGCAACGTAACGTCACCTGGCTAGTGTGCGACCTGCACGTGCTTCGTCTTCTTGTATGCTTTCTAATCTGTTATAAAAGATTGCTTTCAGGTTGCCAGCAGGATAAGCACCCGTTATAAATGCGTAGGAGCCTAACGACAGTGTTATTTAATGAAGAGTTCACCCACCACGTGCCCAAATGACACGTTCCTATCCTGCTATTATGCTCAATTAAAGTGCCTGTGACGATAGATTTAATCGCATGATGACTATTGATAATAGTAATAACATGCAAGATAACTGAACGATCAATTCTCCCTCCCTCTTTTTTTTTTATAATACTCGCATTCTCATTAGGTCATTGCAAAATAAATGACTGCTCCGTGCATACTTGTTCTGTAATGTAAATGTACAATTATAAGGTTCCATAAGTGGCCGTTAATGGGTCATGTAATTGCATGTCAATACATTAATCAAACCGACGTGTTTTCAAACATATCTTGCAATTATCGTGTCTTGTAAAGCTTAATAAAACTCAACGCCAAAATAACGACACAGGTTACATTACGAGGGATTATTTAAACATTCGAGCTTTATCCTGATACAATAAAGAAAGTGTATAAACTCTTCGCATAGTATTATACAAAACCAAGATATAACCGTAAGCTCTGATAACGACTGCGTTCAAAATCCAATTAATAAAATATCTCCATGAAGTATATGCAAACGAATAAATTCAAAACGCAAACTCTCGTAGACAACTGCACTATGGCTGCGGAGTTACATCGCGAGGAGGGCCGTTTTAAATGTCCCGGTAAAAGGAGCCACAAATCAACGGCGGACGGTGGCCATTTATTTCTCAGTGACCTAATAACATCGCGATTAAACGTACGCAACGGGGTATCCGCAGCGCTATTTTGAGCCGCGCCACAGGTGCGACGTGCAATTTTTTATTACAAGTGCAGTCGGCGAGATGTAAAAATAAAGAAAGGAAAAACGACAGCAGCAGCAGAAAAAGAAATTGAACTCGTAATTTTTATACCACCTTCATTCCTAATCACAAACTAAGCTGCTGAGTTTGTTAGGCAAAGACCCAGATCCAAAAAGTAGCAAGTATGACACGGTATATAAGATCGAATGCCAGAACTGCAATGGTAGTTAAATAGGTCAAAGTGTACGTAGCTTAGCATGCTGGATCAAAGAACACATATATAGTTTGCAAAATAATAACTCCGTAGTTTCAGAGCACCATCATTAATTTAATCACTTCTTTAAATTCGAACGCGCCTCTATCCTCGATAACGAACCGAACTATTTGAAACGCCTCACTCCTGAAATGCTGCACATTAAAACAGAAGCCAAACAAATTAATTTATTTTCTTTCCTTCGTAAAGCTCGTCTGTATGTAGATCTAACACTGTCGCTATGTTCTCCATTTCACACTTCCTTTTCTATCAATAATATTTCTTAGCTTCCACGATTCACATCCATTTCCACAGCATCTTTCGGCCAATCTTACTCTACCCATATTAACAGACGCGTATCATCCACTGAATCTCTATCCTTCCAACTGCAATTTACCTACACACACAACAATCAACGATTTTCTTATCCAAAATTTATTAGAACTATAATTCTGGTAATTCTGTAGATCAATACACTTGACGATGACCCACAACGGGTAATTGAACAAATCGGTTGATTCTTTCATACCCGTTCGCTGCATCTAGGATTCACAACAGCTGCTCGCAAAGGCCATTTACTTAATTTATTTAGAAAAACAAAATATTTTCCCATCCCGAGGCCCCCGCCCCACCTGCGCGCGCAGCGTTTTCTCTTTAAAGACAAAAAGATTACGCCGGACCGTTAATACGGTTACGCATTATCTAGATTGCTACCCGTCGGCTTCCGCCGGCCGAGAAACAGCATGAGTAATTAATCAAAGACAATCAAACTCTGGGAGCGTCGGCTTAAGCCGACTCCCAACAAACGGAACGCTATCCGTCATCTTCTCTCCGTTAAAACTGGGAAAAAAAACGGCGAAGAGGGAGGAGGCGAGGCACGGTGCATTCCCGTTCCTCACCCGGATGTGAATTATACCAAAAGCTCCCGGCGCGGCATACGACGCGAATCATCGCTGACTTTCTCCGGTAGAGGTTTCACGGGAGATACGAATCCGTGCTTTTAAAGAACGAAATTAATGCCCACTCCCTCCGCCAGCGCTGCCGCGCGGGTTAATTCGGGCGAAAACATTCACGCTACATTGTGACGTTTAATTCAAGGCCCATGCCCCGGTGCTTTGTTTAATTGTCCGCCCGCGTGGACAATGAGCGCCTATTCTCCTTCCTCGGCTGACAATCCGACTAATGACATTAATTACCGTCGCGATTCTACAATTTCGTGCACGCTAGGCGAGTAATTTCCCCGCTCGCGGACCTCCTTTGTGCCGCTCTAAGTTCGGTCGGCTGTACGCCGTTTCAGAAATTTCTTTGTGGAAATGTGTATTAATTTTTCGCACCATCAAAATTGTGCTCTTTCGGGCTGCGCTTAGTATTTAACTTTGATGTTTGTATAATCAACGTTAACGCGTTGGGATTTATTCGAAATTTACTCGGTGCTTTGCTGCGTTGAAAGAAGAATCTAAGTTACAAAATACGCCGTGTTAACGATTACGTCTCCGTTCGATCGCATTTAGTCGTAGGGTTCATTATACGCGAGTGTTTGCTCGCGATCGATAACAATGCATGGACAAAGAAATTAATAGAATCAAGACATTTCTTTTAATAATACGTAAACTTCATAGGGCAGAGAAAGTATAGTATTTACTTATTATCTTTGCAATGAGATGATATGCATGTAAACAGAAATGGATGTCACAGACCAATACATAAACTTCAAACGTACACTGGTAAAATGACCAGTTGCGGATATAAGAGATCAGTACAAACTATTCTTTATTGAAAAAACCTAAACAATTTCGCCTCGCATTCATAAGTCGATGTATCAAATTAGGGACACTGATAAGATTAATAACACGAACATCGATTGAGTCCATGCCCTACTAAGGTGCTCGCATCCAAAACTTCGACTCTGCCCGCGAGCGCGGCTTTGCTTCGCACGGTGGTCCTTTTACCGAATCACGGCACGCCTCGTGGACATTAACGTGGGCAAATAAGTGACGTCAGGCTTAAACCCGTGAGACACTCCGATCTCGTGTCAGCACACGTGACAGGTTTCCTTTATAACTCGGAACGCTTCGAAGGGGGGAATCAAAGCAGACTCCGTGAAAGACGTTATAGAAATAACAAGGAGCCGATGCTGCTAATGTGCGGCACTAAGCGCCGAGTTTTAGGAGATTATACAGACCCGAAAAGGGTAATACTTAATGGCGCGGGCGACAAAAAAAGTAAATGCCCGCTTAAGAATTCGACGTCCTTAATTGCCCTTTTTCGTGCCGTGATTTTATTGCGCGATGACGACACTCGTAACGATCCCGCGATCGTTGAACTTGAACACGGAGGATACGCGAGTCCTCTCTGGTATACTAAAATTCGATCTTATTTTTTCAGGAACCCCTTGTCGGGTATTATCATTCATCATCCCAGAAGTTCGGCGAGGAAGCTCTTAATTACGATTTTTCCCTGGCAAACCAATCCCGTTCTGCGCCGACTTTCACGGCCCATTCGGACTAAGTAATCTCCGCGTATAAAACACGGCGTAACTTTTTATACCCCACTTCGATTCTTCGGTTTTTTTTTTTTATTACCTCGAACGATTAAGAGGGATATCTTTTAATATCTCTTAACGCAAACGAGATGCTGCTATCCGCAACGTCGATTTTAACGCTTTAGTATCTGACACCACTTTTCGAATCGGATGCATGTCTCAATCACAATTCTATCTTTGTTTAGCAGTGACGAATCAGGAGCATAAAATCTACGAGATTATTAAATCAATTCATACATTAATTAAATTAAATTAAACATTAAATTATTTAATACATTAATTTTAATGGAATATTTACCTTAGATTCTTTCACGCAGTTCTAATTTAGTAAGATTCGCTTCCACAGTCTACGTGTTCGGAACAATGATTCTTTTGTTCAATATTCGAAACATATCGAGAAGCAGCAAGTTAGTGTAGTGTAAGTTTACAAAGTTCTGCCTTTCTATATTTCACTTAGCAACGATAGGATACATTTGTTGTACTGTGCATACAGACACACAGATTTCGTGGACTTCTGAAATTTGTTATAAATTATTATCAAAATCGAACAAATCATAATACCGATAATTTCAAATATTGCTCAAAATGTGTTTAAATCCTCGTAATATGTGTACAAGAAGGAACAGAAGTTTCAGTAAATGTAACACCAAACGCAACCACAGTTATCGCCATGAAATTAAATCATACGAAAAAAATCAAGCTTTTGCAGTTCCATCTTAAATATCACTTAACATCTTAATCTTTGCAATCAATCTCTTGGGGTGATCATCCATATCAACCAAAAAAAACCTCGACTGTCGTTACACATGCGACTACTAGAAACGCGTTTTCAAAAAATTCTCTCACCACGTACTTTAAATCACAACCTCAACAATAGGTCCAGAAAACTTCAACTCCGGACCGCAAATAATTAAAGCGCCATCGCGCATTAGCCTTCACTCTCCCACTTCGAGACAAATCTTCCTCTCCCATTTTTCTTCCTCGTCTCTTGCTTTCTCAAGGTACTTCACTTTGAGACGCATCAGCCACGTACAGTGCGATCGTACAGTGCAAAGCGTCGATACGTAAAACGCCCAGCGCAGCCCAGCCAAGCCGGCAAACTCCCCGGGCATATATGGTATCCAGGTACGATCGGAATTTTCCGATAGCCACCAAACGACGATTTATAGACGCCCGTGGAAACGGACGTGAGCCGTTACACGGACTCCCAAGCTCAGGCCAGCCGGTGTCCAGAAGGTGGAAGCAGCGCGCGCTCGATGCTTAAAGTCGATGTTTAATATCTGCCTGTATTATATCGCCGCGGGAGATCGCTGGCAGCGTTTGCGGGAAAACAATAGAATGTCGGCAGGGCCGAAGGGTGCACCTATGCGCGCCCACGGCCTTACCCTCCAGAGTCAGCCAGTTTCCGTTTCTTCGTGCGGAACATCCCATACTCCGAGTTTCTCTTCTCACCCCCTTATCTCGTAATAACCGACCACGCTCGTACTACGAATTACACTGCAAATTTAAGACGTACGAGTGCAACCGTTGGTTATTGATCGAGTACGCTTCGCTTTATTATAGCGAGTGGGCAGCTTTACGTCGGTCAGTCGATTCCTACTGCTTCTTCGACTTCTATCGCACGCCTGATTTCGTAAATGAAATGGTTATGTATACCAGAGAGAGAGAGAGAGAGAGAGAGAGAGAGAGAGATTATACGAATGATAGTGGATGTTACTATGTGAGTATGGTGGACAATTAAACGATTACGCGTGTAATGAATCACCCGCGAAGATTAGATTTCGAATATACTCGTGGATACGTGCGTATGTTACGTGTAATAAGGTTATCGATAATATTAATAGGTCCTAAAGAGCCTCGTCCGGATAATTGAAATATCGTCATTAACGTCATTTACAAAATGATTAATATCAAGCAAATACGGTGAATTGAACGTTTTTAAGAATAGCTTTAAATCTTAAGGTCAAGTGTATCGAGGAGTTACTCGTGATACGTTAGTAAAACACCGATAAACGATCCGTTAAAACTGCCTTATCCCTTCGCCGTTGATAAATCACCTGGCCGAGAAATTTGTGGTCGAATCACGACTTTTTTCTAGTCAAGATTCCACGCGGGATTTGTCGGCCTCGCGAAAGTTTTCGTGGATAAACTACTTAAGGCGTGGGTATAAAGGACGACTCATGGGACGAAAATATTCTCCGCGCCGCGAGCAACGAGCGCTGCGCGACTATAAGACGAGCGTACGACTACGATGGCCTGAGGCAAGGACTACGGGTTGCGACCCCAATCGCATTCGGATTCCGCTTTACGCAGGTGTGCGTGGTCATTAATCCAGAAATGGAAGTGAATGTGGTTCCAAATGCTGGCCAAGAGCGATCTACGGCGCTGTGTCTCTTTCTTTTCTTCCTTCTCGCCCCTTTTTTGCCGCGATTCCAGCAATAAAAACGAGGCGTGGCCCGTGCTCCCGCGGAACGATTTCGCGGTTTAAACTATTAAGTGTGCCGTACCGTACGCTACTTTACGTGGCGTGAGACTTTTTTCACCCAACAGCCAGTCCGGACGTTTTGCTCGGCCGATTATGGTCTTTTAGGATTATTTCGTTTAAGCGCTTTTTTTACGACACTCTAACTGCCCGTGAGCCGCTCGTACGAACCACTCTACCTCTATTCTGCGCTCTCATTTTCTCTCCTCGACGGCAAAGAAGCTCGTAGTAAAATTTCGTCGAGGTCATTCGTATTTATTTTTCATCCTTTGCGCCTAATCCGTTCTGTGCGTTTTAAATACTCGTGTAAGTATTTATAAGTTGATCGCGCGTGTGAAAAATACGTCTTTGTTTATGTATACTAGAATTGGTTTAAGAATGTGAGAATCAAGTGTACCTGCTTCGCGCTTGAAAGCTGCATCTCGCGCACCTCAGATACTTCTACGAATATTCGAATATATAAGACTCGCACGGAATACGCTGATTCATACTAGAAAACGAAGAGTATTTGTTTCACAGGATGTTCTGTATTTGTTCCATTATATATCATCTTCGATGCATTGAGATCGATATAAATTTTTTAATACAAAAGTCAACCTCCATGTGACTGAATATTCTAAGACGAATATTTGTTTTATAATACGATTTATGGAATATCTATCAGCAGCTATGCTCTGCACTGATCTACCGCGAAATCCACAGTCCAAGCGTTGAACAGTGCGACGGTACTCGACTCACTTAGTAAGGTAAAAGTACCAGTAATTGATACTTTAAGGAATTTTTTGCCTCTTTGATTACATAACTAAGTTCACTTTATGGAAAATGTATAATTAGCAATCTTTGTACAAATCATTTTTCTATTATATTACAAGTATTCATTCCTAATGGCAGTTGTAAAAATGTGTTGTTTTTTCTAAAAGTAAAATTTGATTCAATAACTGACACTCAGGAAAACAAAACATTTAGTAGTCGACATCCTTTTATTTCAGTACTTAACATAGGGAGAAAAACCAATTAATCAACTACTCTCTGTAATGTAAATAATACAAGGTTATAATACCTATATTTTAACCAAGCCCTTAACCATTTATATAAGAAAATACGCAAAAATCATAAGAGCCGCCTACAAATTTGATTAACCGTTCCCTACGACATTTCTCAATGGCGGACTATGCGCAGTATTTCGCAATTAAACCACTAAGGAATCACACTATATAGATTAATAAGATTCGATGTATTCCAGCTTATCTCTTCCTTATTTGTTCACATTCTTTGAAAAAATGTCAAGTACTGGTACACTGTCAACTACTGTCACCTAACCCATGGATAAATTAAAATAAAGAAATGAAACGCATCACAAACCGAGCTGCCGATCGGTGGCATATCGTGCAACAGGTAAGAGTTCCCTGGGTCGGCGGATTTCACGATTAACCGTAGGTCACTCCGTAAACACGCGGGTACACCTACTCCAGGCTACGGCGCTCATTGGTTTTCCATAGAATGGTCAGCTTTGTGGGCTCGTCTGCGCGTGGTATGCAGAAAAAATCCGGCATAATTAACCCATAAAGCAACGCAATCGTCGAGGATCTCTATGGTTTATCCATAAGCGAAAGCCGAGGCACGTTCCAGCCGCGGTATTCCGCGATCGGTGCGTACCACCGTGCGAGTGCACACCTGCACGCTGCTCTATGCCGCACAGATATACGTGCATAATGCACGTACGAGCCTGCCAGTGGCCAATAGCTAGTTTCGTCCGGCTGCAGTTCATAATGTAGAATTCTACCGTCTCGCGGATAGCCCATGGAATTTTAAACGTCGCCTTTCGAACGTCACCTCGGTACGCATCGCGTCCGGACATTGCGGCCAGTGGACGTTAATGGACTCGGAAATCTTTCCCGCTGAACTATCGATCTTTCATCGTCGGATTAATCGAATGCTGAATCTGAGACCAGCAGAGTGACACCGCGCATGCGCAAGAGCATCCTAGAATATTAGCTTCGCGGACATGATAATACGGTCCAAGGCGATGCTTCTGATATTCCATCTCGATTTACTTTGAAAGAATTTTGTGGTCCGATTTGCAATGGATCAATTTTTACCAAGTGACGAATTTATTCGACATTTGATGCTGTATCTGGTTTTGAAAAAAGGGACTGCAACAACTAGCGCTAAAAACATTTGTGCTGTATTTGGGGATTATTTGGATGTTCGCAAGTGTCGAATATGGTTCAAGGAGTTTCGATCGAGAAATTTTTATTTGCAAAATAGCCCTGGATGTGGAAGACATAGAAAAGTGAACAACGCTATATTAACTGCTGAAATCGAAAGCGATATAACTTTATCGATCGAAAAAATTGCGAACAATCTCGGATACTCATGATCGAGTGTTACAAGAGAATCTTACAAAAATCAGGAATGTTTGGAGAGAGGGAAAATGAATACCGCATGAACATTTGCAAGACCTGATAACTGGAGACAAAAAAAGGATTCCGTACTCGAATGAAGGGCACAAAAAACAATGGTTATCAAAGAATCAAGTAGCTGTACCAACTCTCAAACCCGGCTTCACAACAAAAAAAGTCCTTTTATATGTTCCAACAAAATTCTAATTTTACAAATCACAATACACTCCTAACGGATAAAGTCACCGAAATAACACAAAACACGTCTTCAAAGCGCAGTAGTTAACAGGCAGCTAATCCCCAAAACCGATCAATGAAAAGAACGAAATTCTTTTCCGGTATCCGCAATTATTATATAATCTTCTTATCATTACTTCTAAATATATTGTGGGAAATAATATTTCCCAATACGTAATCGCAACTCGCAAAACAGCTTCCATCGTTTCTTCTGGGGGTGAAGTTGAGAATGTACTCACCGGTGGAAACGCAGAGCGGCGGTGGCGTGGGCGTAGTCGAGGGCGAAGGGACTCTTCTTGCAGCGGCGGTAATAATTGCCGCTGGACTGTACCGAGGCACCTGCAGCACCACGGGAGTTTTCACGGACAGGTCCACTGGCTCCAGCTGCACCGGCGGTCCCGCCGCCTGCAACACGAGAAAATGCTTTTGTCAGCGGCCTGGGAATAACTCAGTGGCCCCTGGAATGTCGCAGAGTAATCGTACACGGTAAAACCTCCATCCGTCGTTCCCGCAACTATCGTTTTGCCGGACGCATCGACGGTCTTTTTTTTTCCAACCTCTGCACGGGCCTTTTATAAAATTCCTTTACGTTTCCCTCTAGTTTCTACCGCTTCTCGAAGTACCGTCGTGTGGTGTTGGTCGTTCAGGAAGTCTCAGTTTTTATCCTGGTAAGCCTCCCGCGAACAATGCTCCTTGTCGATCGAAATGGAACTGTATTCTTAAAATTGAGATCCCTAAACAGTTTATAACAAGTAATAAACGATCGCTGCGAATCAAAGTAGGGACCACGTGTAGCGCTGAATATCACGGTAATGTGTACTTTAAAACGGTAATTAAGGAAACTATAAAGAAATATTATTTTAATAGGATTTTTTTAATTCGATGATATTTCGCAGTATGGATACTAAAATTATTTTCTAAACACGTAGTTGACGACGCTATTTATCTCTAATATATCTAGAAACGTGCAACTGCGTTGTACATTACTACTGCGGTATTAGGTTGCCTAAATCTTAATACGCGTACATAATGAAAAAAAAAAAATTCGAAGAATATTCTCGAGAAAAATATAATATATTTGTGCGCGGAAAAAATATTCCTAATTTACATGCAAGCCGCGCACTCCTGCACGAAGGTAGATTAAAAAGGGTGAAATCATAAGTTTAGTGGCCGCAAGCCTGATCGTAGATATTACCCGAAGATAGTTCTAGCCATTCGACGATTAAGCCTCTTAAGCTTCATCGATCCCGGAGGTAAAATCGATGATCTTTTCGAGGGAATAATTCCGGTAAATCGATACTCGAAGGCAGTACCTTCGTACCCAGCTTATCTATCCGTGCCTGTGCTGCACGCGGTAGTAGCAGACCAAAGTGCTTTCGCGCAATTAGCATAACTAGCGTCGGTATTGACGTGGACTAATCACGACCAGTTCCCACGAGGTCCAACTGACCCGAGTCTGCCCATTGCTTATATACACCGTACTATCTGCCTTCCCCGTAACGCACCTCTGATCCGATCGGCTAATGACCGATGGAATTAATAGCCAATGACCAGCTCGTGATGGGACCAATTTTCACGGGATACGATCTCGGAGGATGAGCACTAATGGTGTCGATACCACTGTATCATGGAGCCGTAAAAAACGGCTTCGATTGATGTACGTGACGCGAGGATCCAGTGAGATACTTGCTAAGGAAATACGGTAGGCGCTTGGCTAATGCTGTGCAACGGACGCTTGATTGAGGATTCATATGGTATGAAAACTGGAATTAGTCCTCGTCGTTGCGATAACCTTCGCGAAGACACGCGTGTGCTCGAATAACTAGTGCATTATTGGATAAGCTACTTTGGGTATAAATCGAAAACATTGTAGTTGCACACCTCTACAACTGTTCTTACGTCCTTTGTCAAAGTTCAAACTCGTTAATTTTGGATTTATTTGGAAGTAAAAAAGTAGTTACTTAATTGTTGTCGGTACGCTAATGACGAGGTTCTTACATGAAATGAAGAATGTTTTATAAATATGTAGACAGAATACAGTGTCGTGTGATTCGATGATTATTCGAATTTGCATGCCAGATTGGTTTATAATAAAACAGAGCTTAGGATATGATTAGATCCAATTTTTTTCCCGAGAAGCAGTTATAAATACTTTGTGAAATACCTACGATTTAAATTTGATTTCAACATGCAAACATTTGTCCTTGTCACGTGAGCGTAATAATAATAATTCCTAGAATACTCAACGGTTTTATAAAACATCTGTATTTTATTATACTGTTCTTAAACAAATATGCTAA
Organism: Ampulex compressa; assembly: GCA_038496175.1. Taxonomy (NCBI): domain Eukaryota; kingdom Metazoa; phylum Arthropoda; class Insecta; order Hymenoptera; family Ampulicidae; genus Ampulex; species Ampulex compressa. Next base: position 104,729 of record JBCFXI010000093.1, on the reverse strand, counting down.
TATAGTTAAAAACATTGGCAGTCATAATATGTTTATGGGATTCCCTTAATTAAATGCATATGAAAGTTTAAGGAGAGTTAGATGCTAATAAGTCGAAGGTAATAAAATCAGAGATTCATAAGATTAAGAATTTCAAGCAAGAAAGATTATGGCTATAAAACAACGCTAGATTTTACATTCCAACGGTACTTATCTTAGACATTTTTAAGGAGAGGCCAATCTACTATTCATATTGTATAAGTGCGAGCTTAACTGGATAATGTTAGGTTTCGGCCATTGAAGCCAATTTATGTGGCCAGTAAAAAGTGTCTAACGGGGCAACTGTCATTTTTAATGTTTTATACTCTTACAGAGAGGATCGCACGTAAATGACAGACATTGCAAAATATTGGTATGATTTATACGTTACATATCTTCCTCTATTTTGGAATAAAAATATATTTTAAAAAATGTTACATTTTTGTAGCTAGCGATAATAGATGTATGTACATAAATTACCACTGAAACAATTTATTGTCTTTTCTCTAGCGATTCATCAGTATTTGTCTTAAAATATATCAGTGCAGAATAAACTACAGCTACAACAGCCTTTTTTTTAAACAAAAAAATGTACATCTCAAATTCTAACCAGTTTTGTAAGACTATTTTTTTCCTATTTCCTATTTAAAAATAGTCTTTGGATCTGTTATGTACTTAACGACATTGTGCACGTGTTTAGATTTACTGTAAATTTCTTTACGAATTTTAAGAATCGATAGCTATGATATACTGCATAATATGAAAAAGCCTAGAAGTGATGAATGAGGTTGTATACGAAAGCTTTAAAATTAGAGATATCGAAGTAATTGTACTAAATTTCCTGTTAAGTTTCACATTGTCCGATAATTTGTCTTCGTTAGAGTTTAGTAATTTTCGTAATTACGCGAGTAAATCATCGCTGTCGTTGCTGTCCCCGTCGGGCGTAATTACTTGCATATTTCCCTTCGTTTTGAGAGATTTATGATCTTATCCTATGTGAGAAAGACAATCAGCCCAAAAGTAGACTCGATTTTGAATCATAGTCGCGCATCAGGATTTCTGTTACCTCATATCCATAAGGCGTACGGTTCTGTAGAATAATAATCAGTAAAATCCAAGGTACAGCATGTAAATTTCAACAAATCAAAGTTGGAATTGTGGGATTTGTTATTTGGGCTCATTATAGGGTTAGATTCGTGCCTATTTTACTTCAGTAACTATAATTATTGCTGTTCTTACAGGTATTAAGGTTCTTAGGCTATTAACCTTAACTTATGGGGTTAAATTAATTCATAATCCAAGAATTTTACAAACTTTGAGATTTATTTTTTTTGTTTACAATAGGACGATTGAGTGGGGTGGTATTATCTAATTCATCTATTGATATTATTATTCATGATACATATTATGTACTTAGTTATTTTCATTATGTATTATATATTGGGACTATATTTACTATTATTGGGAATTTAATTAATTGATTCCCCTTATTTACAGGTGTGTGTCTTAAAACAATACCGCGTAGAATAATTAAAATAAATCTAATTTCATAAGAAATTCTTTTGGCAATTGTTCGTATTGTACCCATTATAGAATAATTAAAATTTGATGATCATCCTCTAATTAAATAGGTACAGTTCTAGGTAAGTTCAACAAGCTGCAGAGTCGTCGAGATACATTAACCCAAAGAAGGATTCCCTAGGATAAATTACGTCACGAAAAAAAAAACTATGGTTTCAGTATCGTCCTCGAATTCGAATGCGAGTGAAAGAGAATCACTTTATATTCCACGTACTGCACCGAAATGTGGTGTCGATATCGCATTTACAAAACAGTCGTGTAAGAAAATGAGATTTACAGCAGCTTCGGCTTGGCCACCAAGCGCGATTATCTTCGGGTAATGTCTGGAAGAAACGTGGGAATGTTCAAACACATATCGACAATGAAAATCTACTTTCCGTCCTCGCGTGTGCACCTTTCATAGATCGGGTGAATACTCTGTGTGGCGTGTAACACGATACACGCCTAATAACGTTACGTTGTCGATAGTGCGCGTGGACATGATTTTGAAATTGTTACGCTGCGATTAACAAATAAGGCAACACCATCTTGGTGTACCTATGTGTGTCGTACACTCAAATATTAATTACTGGGCGTGTCTTGAAACATCACTGCGTGAATTGGCGGCACGGTCTGATAAACAAGACCGCCTCTAACAAGCAAATTATGATAATGCCTTGCAAGTTGTATTACGTACTCGTATAACTATCAACGTAATCTTGTTTAAATCAATATACAGTTATGGGAAATCCCGTTTTTTTCCACATTACATACTTTGATATATTGTATATACACCTAATTTTGTTTTTACACGATAGATACGTTCCAGAGCAATACGTGTAAAAAAATTCGTGTAAAAAAATATATTGCATCTAAGGAAGAATAGAAGATTCGTTGCAGATCTAAAAAATCAGCAAAAATAATACAATAAACTGTGAATTTTCATGTTAGGAAATTAAGCATATTATTCCATAAAGATTGCACATGTACAATATCATACAAGTAAATTATCATTTGAAAAGGAAAAAACGTGCCACTAATTCATGAACCCAAAAATTAGATAAAATATTAATAAAAGTTACACATAAAAAGATTTTATTCTTTTGTGCATATGTTCTTACTTGAACAAAATTAGGACTAGTCTGCTGTGCTGCCGATGCATCAGTGGATTTAAGAACGAATTCAGTAATTAATCCTTGTGTCGATGTTTTGCTAGGCCATTCTATAATTCCCTGTAAGAGGACATTAATGACTTCAGATTAAGTTAAAACTTCCTAGCTCGAGCATTAGCCGCAGCTATAAAAATAATAGCAAAGCAACATTTTCTTCTTTGAATTTGGGTCGACCGTGTTAATTAAAATTGTGTAAAACAGAATTCTGTGTGTGTGTAAAAAAAGCTTAAAAGCTTAAAAAATGCGAAGATTACTATAATACAAATTATATTAATATATAGCCAAATTATATTCAACCATACAGCTCATTACTACAATTATATTTATAATGGCCTAAAAATCTGGCTTAAAAGTTCAAACCTTTGTCCAATGCTATTCGAAAATCCGAAATTCTGTAAATTAAGTTCATAGGCACGTCACATTTTCTTGCCAAAAGTACCGTAAAGATCCGCGATATTGCACGCCGATTGGCATTCGGCGTAGTAATCGCGTCGCGGCATCGACAGATCGATTCCCAAAAGCAGACATTCGGCACGCGTGACACGCCCATGCCGACGTTCTCGTTTCTGGAAGGAACTCGGGACGCGCAATTTGTTATTCATGAACCATCGAATGGGACTGAAAGTATCGCTCGTATTTTCGGATGATAATAAAATTATAATATTATGCGCCTCACGAGCCCGGAGAAACGTGGACGTTGCGCGCGGAGGCTTTACGAGCGCGCGATTCTAATTAAATCTAATTCATCCGGCATAATAACCCACGACGGACGACGCTCCCCGAAGGCCGATGAATAATTATAAACCGATAAACTTTAACGGCGCCACGTCCGATTCTCCCTCACCTTCTCCCTGGTATCGTCCCTTTGCACGATTTCACCGAGCACCTAACGTCGAGGAAACGCCTAGGAAGTGCGTGCGTTGGCGATCGAAGCCACCGATAGATAAAATCAAACGACGTATTAAATCCGCGATGACTAATGAAAGACCGGGTAAACTGTTCTTAATGATTCCAGCCGGCGCAGCAGTGCGCGGTTATACGTGTAAGCGCACGTATATTACGTATGTTCTCACAGTAGCTATCCGTAATGAGAACGTAACATTCATCAATCATTCGTTGGGCAATCTGCGGCCAGACGAGTCCCGATGGAATTAATTTAATTACTACAAATCCTTTAGGATAAAAATGGACCGCGATCGATATATTGTCGGCTCGCACTACCGCGAGCGGTACGATAATTTATGCAAAGGAGTTTTGGGTCGACGTCCTTTGCCGATTCTGCGCACCGAGAGAGAGAGAGAGTCATTGCGCGGCTTCGTGCATTCGGGAAGATCGATCCCATCGAGGCGGATCGAGACACCCCGAATTGGCTAATCTGCTTTAGCGAATTATTTAATTCAGCACATTTCGGATCGATAACTCGGGCAAAGCTTATCACTGTTAACGATTAACACTTGGAACGGTGAAATAGCTCTGGTATTTCGCGCTCTAATGAATTACAGCGAAAACGAAATACCTATGTCCTATTACCATAGTACATCGCGTATGAGCATGAAAACGGTTAGTCATTCGTTCGATACGATTATTTTCGTACAGCAATAACGTGATCGCATTCGAAACTCTTACGTTCTTACTCCTGCCAGCGAACATTCTGACAGTCCACAATTATTTCCCTCCTCATTCTGCGTACTCTTTGAGCCTCTTCTACAAAAATGATCGCGCTTCTTCTGCCTCCCGTCGAATAATAACGCATTACGTAAACGCGTGAATAGATAAATAAAGCAACGAATAGCGCAATGCGAGTATAAAAAGAAACGCTATCCACTTTGCCAGAGCAACGTGTACAAATACGAGTAGGGTACTCATTATCTCCGGACGCTTCGGACAATTTTACAGGGCATGCGAGGACGGTATGTAAACGGGGTTATAAATTATTTACAGAACCTGACGTTAAGCATCGTCGTTTCCGTGGTGTGTAAGGAGAAAATTGATGCATCATCGCGCAACGGTTTCGAAAGAATTAGTTCGAATGTTAACGTATCGCCGGGCGAGGCCCGCGAAGCGAGTCGAGGCCCGGCCCTTCGTGGATCGTAAGAGAGCGTGTACACAACGCCGGGCACACGGCTGTCTTTGGAATTATCGGTGAGATCTACCGTGGCCGAAGTAACTACGAGTTATTACGAAGATAGGGCTATTACATATTATACACGGTTTCTTTTTATTGCTATCGGCGCGCTATACGCAACTCGCCGGTTGTGTGTAATCTTGACGTGTGCGAGATTAGGTTAAGCGCCGATGTAGACATTACCGGGGATAGGGTGTTTATAGAGCAATTTTTGCATTAAGAAATTAGTCTTTCCGCAGCGGCGAACGATTGAACTCATTGGCCTTACATCGCGTCCAATAAGGCCACCTGTTATTTTACCCTTTGGTATAATAAGGCCTCTCACGGTAATGTACAAAATGCACGCAGAGCCCCAAGGACAGTGTATGAAAGTAAACAGGTTTGCGTAAGGAAGCGCACAGGTTGTATTACGAATAATTAGAAACAAATAGATAAACGATGGTTCGATGTCAAATAGATACGAAATTATATGACGCGTGTCATAATAGATTCGTTTCGACCAACTATTAAAACAATACGTGCCCAAGAAACATTCCGCGGGACGATCAAAAAACCAATAATGAAAACCGAGGTTTGTCAAATACGGAGCGTCACTTTGATGAAATAAATCCTGTTTGATGTACGATTTATACACATACCTCGAACGAATGCACACCAGATTCTCATTCTCTGCTCGCTCACCTCGAAAAACGTGGAGAAACGGGAACGAACTTTTTTATACCAGCGCGGCAAGGAATAATATGCGAGCGGCACAGTTCGTTGGTTATTCAATCTTCCGAGGCTCTACTTCCGCGTATATTTCAGCGGGCATCAATTTCTATCCCGGGATATTAACTCGAACGTGAACGCGATTAATTAATTTTACGATATCGTAGAATAGCTTATTCCTAATCATGCGGAGCAAATTGGACCGCTTATATTTCCTCCATCATCTTGAATTATAATTAGCAGGGTAGATTTCTCGCGTACGCATCTCGATCGGAAGGCTGTCTTCATTAACGTCTCGCTCCAAGTGGTTGCCAGAGAGTGAGCCGGATAAATCAGCGTGCTACGGGCCGTAAGTCCTGCGAAGCTAATCGAGGTTGACCAAATTAACCGGTAGCGCAGGCTGCAATTCGCTTCGAAAACCGAAGTTATCGTTATTTACGGAACGCGCTCACGGACCGTGCGATTCCACACAACGCTGCACCTCCCTTTTTGCGAAATGTTCCTCGATACGGATTAATAGGTTGCACCGGACAAGCGTGTACTGAAATGTCTTATGCGATGTAGGGTCCGTTAGGATGAAAGATTTAAAAGATATAAGTGTTCTATAAAGTATGAGATAATTTTGTATAAAATAGAGAATATTTTTACTTCCATTTGCTTTTTGTTTGTTTATCATTTTGGTAGATGTCAATGCAAAGGATTATGATCGCATTATTTGAAGACAGCTTTGCAATACTAAGCGTAACTTAAGTATCTTTGTATTACTATATTCCTATTAGCTTGGTCTGTTCGTTAGTAAGTAAACCAACTGAAACTGAGGAATGAAAATGACATTATTTCTTTAAATGTTTCCAAGAAAACTTAATTTATCCAAGACAAAACTACTTCCTCCGTTATACATATATACAGACGCTGTGTTTTATAAATTTAGATTTATAAACATCGAGAAGTACCATCGTACGAAAAAATCCGAGCCCGTGATTAGCGTAACGAATTGAGTTCGTAAAATAGCATTTTCTATTGAATTATATGTTCAGCGCCTACGACGTACCTCGATTAAATAAAAAAGGAAGAGCCATTTGATTTGTCGAAACAATTTACGTAATACACGATCGCCGAAAATAGAGACGTGTTACATCGCTACGCCTCGCCGCTTTAAAACGATAACTGCTTTACAAAATAGACGATTATATTAGGCGCGCTATTTTTCGACGTACGTGTACTTTTAAGGCGGCAATAAAGGCGGCGGTTTACATAATCGGACTGTCAATCCCCGCGGAGAAGGGAGCGGAAACCGAGTGCTTAATACGACCGGGAGTATTTATGACAACGGTCGTCCATCTCTTTATTTGGCAAGCGCGACACTCGTTAAGCGGGCCGCGAGGAATAAAAGAGAAAACGTCGTCGGGAGGGAAGCGTTAATTCGATACGACTCACGCTACGATCCGGCGACGTCGCCTGAAATTTTCATCGCGGACAAGTCTCGCCCGATTTTCATTTGGGCCGATCAGCCGCGCTCTTGTCCCATCACCTTCGTATTACCCTTTTCTACATTAATTCGTTTTTTGCGACGACATCTGCACGGAGGCAAAGTCCTTCTTTTTCGACGCGATTGAATTCAATTAGCGGGCATCGTGGAACTCCGAAGGTGGTCGTCGCCGATTCCACGACAGAGATGGATCGGACGCGTATTAAGACCAGAATCGTCCTGGTTTAATGAAATTCTATTTCGAAGCGTCGCCGCTGCTGATTCTCCTTGCCACCGCGATAGAATCTGCGGTGGAAATTTTTAAGTTTTGACAAATATCGTCCGGGCTGTCACGCGGATAAATTGAACAATATTGTACACTCTATAAGTATCGTACTCCTAATCTCCTTGCTCGTTGTCAGTTTAAGAACAGTCTAACAGGTCTAACTTGGTCTAACAGGACACCTATTCGCACACTATATTTCGATTCTGCACCTGATCTCGTGGAGTAGTTTCAGTCGATTGCAACGACATTTTTGTGTGAAATAATAATAATTTTGGCCACTGGAATGTGGCTCGGATAATTAAATGGTTACTAAATTATGAATTAAATGAAATTAATATTGGAAGAATTGTAAAGTTTGAGTTGAATTAGAGTGTATTAAGAAAAATGACGTGGAAAATACGGGACATGAGGGTGACTGAACCGGTATTCGAACTTGGAACAACACCATGAGACCAGATGAAAAATTAAAATATAATTAGTGCTAATATGTGCTCTGTTAGACCAAGAATCACTGATCGTTCTTAAATTGTACACACTGAGATAGCAATTTAATCGTTAATTCGATCATCTACCATACTCTGTGCTACCATCGCATACTTTAGAACGCAATACTCGAACTGTGTTTTGGGCTATAATGGACTGCGACGTATAGATATTGTTGCAAGAAAATATAAAAGTATGATAAGCACAAGCACACATAGAACATGTATAATACGCGCAATACTATTTTCATGCTGCAATGCAAAGTTCTTTCTTAATGTATTTATTCTGGAGACTGGCTATTGTACAACAGTCGGTAATATCATTTCAAAAGCAGCTTGCGATAACGGAAGTTTGCACGCGAGAAGAAATTCTTAACTAATGGCAAGGATAAAGTATCAAAGATATGTAGGCATTTTAAAATACGCGGAGTCTGAACCTGTATTCACTATAAATTCTAAACTGCAACCTGTTACTGCACGTAATTCCTGTGCTATCACAAAATTACGATTCACACGTGCCAAGGTACAGGCAGGTAATGAAACGATGATTGAAAACAGAGTTTTAAACTAATAGCGTATCTCCAAACCACATGTCTCACTCCTTATTCTCCACGTAACCTGTAGTCCCAATAAATCTATTTTACACCTGACAACAGATTCCCGCTTGTTCTTGCTAAAATAGTAATTCTCGCATTCCTCATATACATATTAAAATTCGTAAATCGTCGCAAGATATAACTTCGACATTTACAATTACGCAAGAAACAAAATTCATCCTTCTCTCGCACACAAAGATCCACGAATTCGATACAACATCTCAAGAGGGAGCAAAGCAGTATCTCCTTCCGTTCACCGTGCAGCATGTATCGCCAAAAGAGGAAAGTTCGATGGTACCTATCCGAGATAACCGAAGTCCAGTTTCTCCTCTCCTTATCTCAAGCTCCGTCGTCGCATTACCCACGATAACTCAGCGCTACCGGCTCGGTAGGCCAGGGCGGCTTGTCAAAAAAGAATCCGCTCGGTGAAACGCAGTCCACGTCCGCGGGTGAGGCAACGTCCGAGCGTCAGAGGAAGAGAACGAGAGAAAAAAAAGAGGAGAAAAGAAAGAAAGAAACCCCATGCACGTTTCGCGACTTGAGACACGCCCTGTGACATCATCGAGCCCCCTCACGGGCCCGCGGGTTCTACGAAGGCAGAACGGAGAGGGAGAATACGAGGAAAGAAGGCGGAAAGGAGGGAAGACGAACGAGTTTGGGCGCTCGGTGTCAGGGCAGGAATCCGGGCCGATGTTACAGCTGATGCGAATTAAGCTGCTACGGATTTATCATGCAGCCCCGGACACTCCCTGTGGCTGTGTGTCCTTTTGGCTCGGTACCACCATCCCCTCCGCCCTGCCAACCAACTCGTGGCCTTTCTCCGCGGAGCTTCTCTCCTCTTACGGAATTCACCGGCTTATCGCGCCCCTCGTAAAGATGTCATTGATTATACGCACCGTCCGCGCGCTGAGATATTACGCGTAGTGTGAATATACCGTGCAATAAAGATGCCTTTCCCGCTGGATATGCGCGCGCATCCGTGTTGGTCACGTGGGTGCGGGGAGGATACGTGTGTTGGCGGGTACGTGCCGCGACTGCACCGTATAGGTGAAAGTCGCGACAGGGATGCGGCGGCGAGAGAATCGCCGTGGTCGCGCCGGTTTAGACCGATGCATCCGGCTAATTGCGGTGGGCCTGTCGGTGCGCTTTCTTCGTGGAAGGCCCGCGATATGCTTATCGACGCTCGCGATGAGCACCATGGTACTGGCTAAGATCTGGAACTTCGAGCATCGGAAATTCCCAACTCTGTGTTTAATACGGTAGTGTATTTACAAGGTAGCTCTGTATTTAACTCGTTGTTCATTTGTTTTACTCGACAAACGAAGTATTCGTGATATTGTACATCAGCATCATGGTTACTAAGTCGCATACGGTGTCAGTTACGTTAGAATGATGAGGCATTTCCTCGGATGTTTGCATTTTCAATGTGAATTACAGCGCCTCGTTCTTTTCCTCCGAAATTATGTTATTTGTTTTATACATCGTAGAAAATTCGGTAAAATCATTTTGAATACCAATATTTCGTAAATCGTGAAATAAAGAGTTACACCTGCGTGTACCGAAATATTCTATTATGTAATGTTGCGATTTGCGTTCGAGTTGAACGTCGAAAGCGGGATTTTTGATAAAGTGAAATAGAAAAGCGAATGAAAGTATACTTGGCGCGCGTGCACGATTATTACGAAGCAACGATTACGAACAGAAGGATGTCAAGACTATTTGACCTGGGATCGCAAAGGGTTATATTGTAGAACAGAGATCAAATACACATTAAATACGATATTATCGTGTAAAAGATTGAAAATGACGTATCTTAATGTGCAGAGAGGTACGAGTTAATCGCTACATGATTCTAAAAGCATGACAAACAAATATCCTTACATTCTCTAACAGGGCTACGATTATAAGCATTCTCACTTTCATCGGAATCTTATACTTTGCACTGTACTAAGAACGCAAAATTCCCAACGGGACAAACAATCTTACACATAGATAACAGATTGATATTATAATTTTCTATTCTTGGAATAATAAACATGCTTTTCTGAGTCTGAAACTAAGTAAGCGTGAAAATAGATGCATATTCATGTCTTACACCAACAACCGTAAACCAAGCAACACGAGCTCTTAAGCGGTTTAGATAGATACATATTCATACCTGAAACCAACAACCATGGACCAAGCGATACATACCATGGCAAATCCACTCATACTACATGTTTACAAAATTAATTTAAATACTCACTACATCGACAGTAATTCATCAAAGCAAGCTCTCTCATCTATTCGATTCTCGACATTGATTACTGAGATTCTTTATATATTCATCAATATACGTAACGCATCAAAAGACCGAGATATAATATGGATGGCACCAAACTCTCAATCTTCAGAACACAAGTTTACTCTATCTAATTCACGTCCGTGCTCCCATTGGCTACACCGTAGTATCAAGACTCACATTATTCGCAACAAACGTGCAGGAGCAAAGAAAAAAAAAAAAGGAAAGAAATAGTACTCGCGTGATGACCGGTAACTTTCGAGGCGCGCATTGCGCTATGTCTGAACGGATTTTTGAGGGGGCACCGCGCACCATATAAATGCAGTTTTCTCCTTGCCTTACCATTCGTCTGGCCGCTTAAAGATGTCATTGATTAAACGAGCAGGAAGCGCCAAACGGAATATTTCTGCGCGCGTTTCTCACCCACACGCGGGCTCTCGGCACGGCCTCCGTGTGGGCAACGCATTATGATGCGCCAACGTATGAATAGGCATGGCCCCCGGTCTCGAGAGATGCACTTGGGCGTGTACGGGGCCCTTTTATGCGGTGCGATCCCTCCTGGCATACCAGATCCATCTATGAGAGGAGAAGAATGAAAGGAGAGCCGCGTATCGAAGTCAGTCAGGCTCAAAGCCCGGCCATGCATTATCAAAAGTCCTATTCAAGCCGCGCATAATGGGGAGTATAATGCGCCAATGGACATTTCTAAACGTTTTATTCAAGAACTCGAAATTAAATGCGCGCCCGGTCAATTTGTAAAATCGCCTGGCCGCCCCAACGTTAAGGAGCGATCGTCACGAGCTTGGAAAAGAGTCGAGCACCGCCAGGATTTGAAATCCAAACGTGTGACTCCACTCGATAAATTCAGTCCCGTAGGCAAACTGTTATATCATCCAACATTGTAATATTTCATTAAGCGTTCAATATGAACAGTCAAATATACGGATTTGAGGCGCTTCAATGCGCATATAAATACACGCGCGCTGTTTATTCGGCAAATGATATAGCAATAATAACAGCACGCTCGTAATGACGTTTACAGTATTATTCGTGCATAACGATAAACTAACCCAGTCAATTTATTAGGTGTACAACGAAATAGAACGATTAACAATATCTTGAATCATAAATGTATAACCAATTCTTTTTACGATGAAACCTCGAATTACGGGGAAAAAACCGGTGGAAGCAAAATTGTACATCCTAATACTAGAGTTTATTAGCTTCGTGCGAAAAAAGAAAGGAAAAAAAAAAGGAAGTTCTGCTATAAAACAGAACAACTCAACGACATTGGCATTAAGTAACGTGCGGGCAATTTTCCCTGGGCGATTCCTACGATGTCTCGTGCTGCTCGACTAGTTCTTTAGGAAAATAAGTCACGCACGAGAGCTCTTCATAAACATAATGCACCTTGCGCACGATAGAGAACCATCGATATACCGTGGAACGATCGGCTACTGGCGTTTATGAAATTCTTCCCCGCCGTGGCACGAGCACGGCCAGAGTTTAATCCCCGCTAAGATACCCGCCGTGAACTTCATTACTCGCCGACTAATTGCCGCTTCATTAACGGCACACCGGAGTATATCGATTTTAACGAGCGTTTCCACGAAGTTAAAGTAAAAGTGTCCTTTCTCGATAGCATTAACGTGGGTACAACGGAACTTCCTTCGAAGTTCCTGCCCCGGCAGGTCTTTCTCCGTCGCCATGGGAACATAATTTTGCTCCTTAGTTATTCGATCGACCGTCCCGGATCGTCTCAGCATGGCAGCCGACATCGGCGAACGACCGGATAATCAATAATAACAACTGGAAGCTCTGCCGGCCGCAAATTATGAATTCCCCATGAAATTAACCGGAGAACGACGTACTTTCTCCTTCGAATGATTTGCAATCGCATCTACGTAAAGACGTAAAATTGTGCCCGGAGGTTTGGGACGTGTTATTGCGAGGATTATCGCGTAACCAGGTGGACTAAGTACCGCGGACAACGGATGGGCGGATGTCTTCTTGTTAAGATCTGATCGATAAAAAGACAAAAAACGATTGAAACTTGAGGATCGCTCCGTTTGCACAAAGACCGATAACATGTATTTTTGCATAATTATTGTCCATGTGCGTGTAACGTGTAATCGTATAATTATGATCCTTGGCACACGTGCACACGCAGCTTCTGTAGTTTGATTAATTTCACAATCCCAACGGGAAAAAATATCGCGCAAGCGTGCTTAACTTGTGAATCCGCTCGCTGCGAGCCTGCAGTGCTATAAATGCGGTAGCCGAGAGTTTTTAACCAAAGTAACGGTGTAAGGGTAGCGTGTCATCAATATTTCATAGATAAACGATACCTCGTGGAGATGTACCACTGGCTGAAAGCTATGAACACCTGCGAACAACCTGTAATTCCCCGGCTCACCTACCTTCACGACCTACGAGTCGAATCCTCCTAATAAAACCTGCCGCGTGCGTATAAATAAAGCTACGATGTGCCATGGACGGTGATGCATTTTCAGCACAACAACAACACGACGGCTGAAACTTCGTATGAGACTCATCGATCGCAGCCAGGTTGGAGTATCCATCTGGTAAGTTTCTCTCTATTGGCACTGGGTGCCTTCGAGAATCTTCGAGAATCGATGTGACGCAGAGGTACGCCACGTTCTGCGAAAATATCGCGATTAAAGGAGCCGTCTGTTCGAGAAATGGATTTCGCTCCTCGACTATTCGAGGGAGGGACAGAGTGAGGGGAAGGAAGGACGGGGCGAAAAAGCAAAAAGTTGCTGATGCGTGACTGAAGTGGAAGTGTGATGCAACGCTGATGAGACGATCAATATCGTGGCCGCCGTGGTTATTTAATAAGATACGTTTAATACTCCGTGTTGAAGCATGACCGCCGTTAGATTCACGGTGAATCACGAACGGAGCATTACGGAATTTCTCGTGGAGATTTCGAGAGGAGGAAGATCGATGCTTTGTTTGATACGAGGAACGTGACGAATCGAGATTTAGGTTTGTAACCTTAATTACTTCTGGTGTTGGGAGCTGATCTTTGATATAAGCCAGGACAATGATCTCGTTAGGTACGGATACCCCGATCAGATTATTGACAATACGATTAATAACCAGCCGTATGAGTGTGTGATTAATTACTCGAGTAAAATGTAACAAAATGAATGCGGATATTGGTATAAAATTGTAGGTTTCGTAGTTACAATCTAATTATCCTTACAACATTTGACAGAATACAGTGACATGCCGGACCAATTCAGAAGACTCAGAAATCAACAATTTTAGCAGAAACTTATATCATGACGGAATAAATATAGAACAAGTATTCACTACAAAGAAAATCAGTTTCACAAAGTACCTTCCAATTCACGATAGAAAATTAATTTTTAGGTACAAATGATGCAATAGCATCGAATTACAGGATATGCATTAAATGCCTCAACAGTTCAAAATACGAATAAAACTGGTTTAAGACTAAACCTACCGAAGCGATTAAAATGACCGGTTAATCGTTTCTTAGAAAAATCGCTCTACTTCGTGAGAGGGCATTATTCGAGATATTCCATAATTCCGCAGAGTGTGAATCATCCCATCAATTTATCCACATCTCTTCTTGATACCCCTTTTCTTTAAAAACATACGTAGTATACATAAATATGTTCAAATTGTGGCTGGTAGGTTTAGCATCGAATCTAACCCGACCGTTATCGACATCACGCACATAAACGTTATATAACACAACAATATCGTATATCTCTATTTCATAAAACAGTAGATCCCTATAAACCGAAAATTCTCATTCAACTTTCTACTCCTTACCAAAAATCTTAAAGTATCCTACCACCTTCCCTCACAAACCCTCTTGCACTCCCTTACCAATATATCTCTCTCCAATAACTCCATCCTAACCAAGCGTGCATTTCGATCTCCCCTTTCCTCGGTGACAAAAAGCACCAAACAAGCGCTTTTTCTCCAATAGTTCACGTTCCAAAACTTAGACTTCGATCATAATGTCTACCTCGGACGAACCACAATTCCGTAGTGCGAACAATCACTCGGCTGCCGCATGATCGGAGCTGCGGAGTTGAATTTCGACGATCGCCGCACGGGGGAGCGGCTCGGAAAGAGTCGCGACAGGAGCTCGAAAAACAGGTAGGTATAGAACCGTGGAACGGCTTCACGAGGTTCTTACACGTTGACATTCAAATGTACCGTACAGGTAGAGCGGGTACCGTCCGCCTGCCCAGGAAGTCGTGAGCCGGCGTCTCAGAGGCATACGGCCAGGCGAGAACCTGTTTGATTAAACAAAAATGTCGTTTACTGCACGAGGAAAAGAGCGGGGTGGGGGAGTAGTTGGGCGAGGAGCAAATGGGAGAGATAAGGAGGGAGGGAATAAGAAAAATGTAGTTGGTAGAGGGGGGGGATCGTCGGATCGGTGGTCAACATCGGCGGGTTTTACGACGAGCGCGGTGGCGTTGCTTTTTCCAAACGGCATCGGCGTCGGCATCGGAACTAATGGCGGAATATAGATATGGCGCCGGTATACTCGGTACATCTGCCGCCGGCGATATCCTAAGAAAAGCCGATTAAAACGGCCGCGCAGCGCCGTTTTTCACCGTCGGTGTCGGTGCGGTGCAGAAAGAGTTGGGATCCTCTATAAGGAAGCACGCTCCGTAATGCAGCACGGACAATGAGCGTGTGCCGCACTAGAAATGACATTTGAGCGGCTGGAAGGAGGATCGAGGAAGAGCGCGCGAAAGAGGTGAGGCCAGGGAAGGCCGCGGTGAGAGAAGGAGAAGGAAAAGGAGAGAGAACCAAAGAGAGACAAGGATATATATATATATCGCTACTTGCTAGAATTTCATGCGTAGGTATATATTACTGTATATTAGTTTGTTAGGCTGCTTTACGGTATTGTGTACTTTATGCTGGGTAAGGAGATTCGATGGACGATCGACTTTGCGAACTCTTGGAATATTTGTACCTTGATTTCGATTTATTCTAATATGTTTACTAGTGGGATAGAATTGTACTGTAAACATACAGTGGATACGATATATCGGATGATCCAATTTCTGAGGCTTTTTACGTTAGAACGAGAAAACACGCGTGATTTCTTCGAAAAATTCTCCAAATTTGTAACGGTGCATTTTCGACAAACCTTGATCACTTCTTTATGATATATGAACAATCACGAGGATCTATTAAACTTGAGTCTTGCTACAACTTTCTTTGATAACGTTCTCGTGTTAAATAGTCAATTTATGATATAACGTTAAATATATCGAGCATATCAAATAAGTATAGAGGTTAAATCAATCGATATATCGATCCCTCCGTAAGATTTTGATCATCATAAGCTACAATCTCTAAAGATCGCTCTATTCGTTGACAAAAACGGAGCGAAAGAGACATCCTCTTCGTCCGTTCCGAACGATAAATTACTCGTTACGAGGACACGCGTTATGGCAAAAATCCATAATGATGGCGCGGGTAAATTTCCTCGGTTCTTCCGCCATGCGATGCAAGTGGGTTAAGTACGGTCAAACGTCGATAGACCGGCTGGTATACAAATCCCCAAGTGGGACACTTGGGTCGTTTAGGCAATGGAATTCTGGGATTTTCCTAAATTCAAGCGCGACACGTCGCCCACAGCAACCCTTCGATCCTTCCAATTTTCTGTACGGTCGGTTAAAACTGGAACTACCGAGGCGTATAAAATGCCCTGTAAATAATTCCTTATCCATATCGTTCGTATTTATTAAAGCGTTTTTTCTTAGATTTTCTGGCATTTTATTGTGGTATTCCTGTGTTTCGATGTATCTATTATATTTACTTCATTTCTTCGTCTTATTCTTCAGAGATTAACCCGGTGTATCCAAATATATCAAAATAATTGACAGTATTTCTAGTTACATTTTGGCGACTGAACGATACTATAGTGTAATGTGAAGCGCGCTCAAAAAATCATGCGAAGAGAAGTAGAAATAAAAATCATGAATTCTAAGAATGACACAAATTACATCGATTACATCGATTACAACGTGCAACCGAGTGGATATTCGAGCAAACCTACATTCCGGTAATTGTTCGAGGAGAAACGTTTTATCTAGATTCTCCTTAGCATAGAAGTTAGCTTACGGTCGTGGCTTCGAGCGGCCCGGCGAAATTGCAAACGTAATGCGGCACGTGAAAAATCTCACGATCGGCCGTAGTTTGTTTCCAGGCGCCGCTCGGATTTTTCCATGCGGTTAAACGAGCCGCGAGCAATTATGCCCGATGTGCATGGAATGGAAATTTTTGCAAATTGCCCGCGCCTCGCTTAGGCGCACGAAGAAGGAAAATTCAGGGGGTCGCTCGAGTCGCCTTTGAAAGAGTCCACGGCTCCTTCAGGGCCGATTCTTCCGAGTTTGAAGCACCGTATCGACTTTTTAACGCGCAAACTTGAAAGGCGCGCGTGAAATATTTATTTATACTCGTAAAAAATGAAGGATATACCGCGGTCGGGGCATCGAGAAGTCGCATCGAGAAGCGACGAAGCACGTCTCGAAAGTACTTCGATACTTTACGCGTTGGATTGGAAAGAGTTTTTGAAAGAGAAAATCAATGGTGATATTTATTCGCGTTTTATAATCATTTGTAAGGGCTTATTTCGTTCGATGTGCTCTCTATAAAAATACTACATGTGCTATTACAGAGTAGACTCAAGAACACATATATTAGAATTAGCTCTGCTTAATAATAAAATATAAATCACTTGTCCTTACAATATCATAAACATTCCTTTCGGCGTTACATTATTTTTAATAAGAATTCTTCTAGAATCAGACATTCCTATTTTATAATCACGAAAGAATTTGATATTTTCGCAAAGATCTATAAAAATCGGTATATCATAAGAACACAGCTGACTAGCTCTGACCACAAGGTACCTCTGATTTCAGCGAACGAATTCACGGCTATAGAACGAGATCGATAACTATTTCAATATCTCCTCGCGAAGTAACACGCGTATTATTATCGCACGGTGTATCCAAGTAAACCAACTAAGATCCATAAACGTACATACCATAAGAACACACAGCTGTCAAGCTCCGAGCACGAGGCACACCTGATTTCAGCGCGCGAATTCACGTCTATAGAACCAGATCGATAACCTTTCCAATATTTTCCAAGTTAACCCCTTCATCTAAGTAAACCAACCGAGATCTATAAACGTGTATACCGTAAGAACACACGGCTGACAAGCTCTGACCACGATGTACCCCTGATTTCAGCGTGCAGGAGACCGATGGCTCCTTCTTCGAAAGCTTCACCGCGCTCTCCTGGAAGCAGGAGAACCGTCGGCTCGTGGTCCTCCAGGAGGTGGAGGCCAGGGCCAAGGAGCCGCCACCGCCGTCCAGAGACACAAGTTTGACTTCCTCCCAGGCTTATCGACACACCAAGAAGGAGGTCGGTCCAATAACCTCGATCGCGAAAATCCACGTACGCGTAGCCTCGTTGAATATCCGAGCGCAAACTTGAAACTTTTATAGCCAGCGGTCTACCATTTGCATTGTCGCCGCGTATATGTCATACGTGCGATTCGACTAACCACCAGCACCAGAGCGCGTATATGCGCGTGCTTTGCTTAATCGCTATCACCAGAGCGCGCATGTACGCGCGATTTGTTTAATCTCTGTAATCGGAACGAGGATATGCGCACGATTTGATCAACCACTGTCACAAGAGCGCGCATGCGCGCCTGATTCGCTTAACCACTATCACCAGGAAGTCTATATATGCGCGTGATTTGATTAATTGCTGTCATCAGCGCGCGCATATACGCGCGATTTACTTAATCTCTGCAATCGAAGTGCGCATGCGCGCACGATTTGATTAACCAGCATCACCAGTGCCCGCTATTTGCTTAATCACTATTATCAAAGCTCGCGCATGCGCACAATTTGACTCACCACTATCACCAGAGCGCATATATGCTTGAGATTTTCTTAACCACTATCACCAGAGCGCATATATGCTTGAGACTTTTTTAACCACTGTCACCAGAGAGCATATATGCTTGAGATTTTCTTAAGCACTATAACCAGAGCGCGTATATGCGCGCTAAAAAGTTTATGGAAGAAAAGAAAACTATAAAAACTCTATGTTATTTTGTAATATCATTAAGGATCGATGAATTTTCCTTATCATATAATCGATAAAAATTATGCATTTTATTTACTGTTACCGTTTAGAAATAATGAATACACACATTTTTTATACATTTGGAACATTGCGATTAAAATATGATTAAAAAAAAGTATCAGTGACAGGGGCCTATTTTCCAGTCTTCCGCGTGATGCAAATAGGTTAATACCTCGGCGTACACGGAAATGGGCAAAGTTAAAACGATTTGGGAAGGAGGTAAAGAAAAAGAGTAAAATAAAAAAGCTTAAACGCCTCTGGGGAAGCGCAACGTTTTCGACGAAGGAGAAAAGCTTTGAAGATATTCGAATATCGTGAGGTACCGTGATAACGCTATAGTAATATACTCTCCATTATGCAAAATACAATGTTGGCTCTTTCGCGAAAAATATGATAAACTATATATTTTCCGATAAAGTCCTTATATAAGCTGATTTCTTTTTAAAACTGGTACAAGAACAATTTTTAAGAAAACGCTGGATGGCAATTTTAGTTAAAGCAACTCCTATATAATTTAAGAAAAACGTGAAAATACAAACGCAATTTTTGTTTGGAAATCTTATGATTATATAAGTAAGTACATACAAGACATCTTTCAAACTTCAGTTAAAATTATTGTAAATACCGAACAATGTGAGCTGTATTACAAAATTCTTTTATAAAATGCGATAATGCAATGATATAAGTGTAAACCGCAATTTTTTCTTGCTTGAAAAATTGATAAATCCGCGGGTACGTAAATTCTTTATTATACCTTTAAACTCCTTTTCGTACATCACGCCGACTCGCTTATCTCGGGGTTGAGATCCTACGGTCTGTCTTAAGCTTTATGGCCTACGCTTCTCGGTCTTTATCGCAAACTCGTTTCAGTTCTCGTATAACGTAATCGTGCTTCACCAGCTCGATCAATCATACTTTTATTAGCACACGGCTGTTCGAGCGACGTAACGATCGATAATTACACCGTGTTGCAATTTGGTGCCAACGACGAGAACTGGCCAGTGCAAAAAAAGGAGAGCAGAAAACCAAAAATCCACGAGGAGAACAGTTTGATTTTTCTCTCTTGAATACAGTACTTTTGCGAATCTGGTTTTTGTCACAATTTTCTCACGGGAAGAGCACGATTATTATTTGCATTATGACTTTGTTAGCGATGCAATTTGTGATTACGTGAAAATTTGATGTACGATTACAGTTATGAAATCGTGGATAATTACACGGTGCACGGAAAAGAGCAAAACGTAGGAAATCCACGAGCAGAAAAAATGATGCTTTCGCTCTCGCGTGTAAAGCCCCGCCAATTCGTGGTTTTAATGAAAATTCTCTCGCGTGAAAAAAAGAAAATTGCTATTCGTGTCCCGATTTTTTTAATCAATGTATCTTGCGATTATGTAACAATTATGTAATTACGAAACCTTAGATAATTACTCGACGCTGCAATTTGGCGCCATTGATGAGAACCGGTCAGCGCAAAAAAGAGCGAAATGCAGGAAATCCGGGAGAGGAAAGGATTATCTTTTCCCTCTTGAATATAAAGTCCCGCGAATCTGTAATTTTAATGAAAATTCTCTCGAGCGAAAAGGCGAAATTCTCGATTTATTTCGCAATGCATTTCGCCAATACGTTATATTCGATTCGAAATGGAAGAGTCGAACAATAATAACATCGATCGTAATAAAAATTCCAAAACGACGCTGCGTCATTCTACGCGTATATTTAAGATACTCCATTTTGTTTAATAAAAACAGCGGGGTATATTTATTCTATTTCCCTCGCGTGGGAAAAAAACTACGCCATTATCCTATTCCCACGCGACAAGGATTTTTAATTAGAAAAATTCATTTAGCCGCTTGGCCGTTATCGCGACTTTGTTACGCATCGCGATCTAATACCGGTAAAACACGACTTTCGCTCTAAAATTCTGCATAATTCCAAAATCGCAATTTTCCTCTAAAACCCCTAACGACTCTGTTACGTCCATCTCATCGCGAGGTTGATTGGATCAATCGTACATATCACACGGGAAAAGGATGAGGCGGGATAGCAACTGAATATTTGATGAAAGTACCGGCACGATATGCATCGGAACCTGGTGCTTGTCACGGAAACAAGTAGCAGCGTTACAACACCGCTTTGCAGCCGCCCCTTATACACCCCTTGTACGCCCCTTTTATCGTCCTCGTATTTTTGACGCCACGCGGCTCGACTCTAACGACCTGCGAGTGCCGCGTACGTTTCTTTCCTTTCGTACCCTCTCCCCCTATCTCTCTCTCTCTCTCTTCTTCCTTTTTTATTCCCTCCCTTTTCTCCTTTTTTAGATTAAATTCCTGGGCTTTGCCATTTCCAGGTGAAAACCTTTAACAAGGCAGATTTGCCGGTTCTTATCTGGTGCGCGTCTGTGGACGCTGAGAAGAAACGTGCGAGAATTCTCGCAGCTGCGATTCGCGGACGTGTTTTGCGGCGGCTGAACGAGTATACCGGAAGATCTATGGTGTTTATGAATGTATAAAGAAGATTCGAGGGATAGTTTTGAGGGAGTGGAAGGGAGGATGTTAGAATTTTCTAGTGGAAGTGTTTTTTTTTATGCGGAAAGTATCCGTATAAAGTTCGACTCCAATGTGAGAGCGGTTACTACTTAGTCTATTATTATTATACGGATGTAAGAATATCGTTGAAATTAAATTTATAATCCTCGACCATAAATTAATGAATAAACTATACCAAAATAATTTTTCCCCGGAGATCGGTTATAAAGAATTTGATTTTGCGGAGTAAGAGTATTTACCTTTTCAGATTCGGTGGAGTAAAACTATTAAAAACAATCGGTGATTCTTCTTCTCTAACGGAGCGCTTGTTCGCGCACATTATACTTTAATTCCTTATCCGATATCGTGGAATTAAAATTTCAGTCGACAACATCCACGTTTTTATATGGAATAATATTCATCTTTGCCGCTGGTGCGTTAAACGATTACCAAATTATGACCGAAAACAAAATTAATATTGGAAAATTATAAAGTTCAACCTGGCGAATTAAGCCGCATTAAGAAAAATGGCGTGGCAAAAAAATCCGGACACTGCCGTAACTGGAACGGGACTCGAAGCCGGGAGTGCGATGCCCGAAAGTATTGAAGCTCTTTAATCGAATTCAAAGTCAGACTTAGGGGATTATTACCGATATTCAACCGATTCCAGAGAAAAGGGGAGGAAACGTAGAGCATAACGATGTCCTTTTGCGAGAGGCAAAGAGATTTCCCTCGAATGATCCGTAAAATTACACGAGCCGCGGCTCAGCTCCTCTTTTCTAATCCGGAAACTCCTCGTTTTCCACCTCGTTAAAACGCTGAGAACCGACGATTTTCCGCCAGAGTTTCGACTTAAATCGCGGAGAGGGGGGCGTCAAAACGATCGATCGTAGATGCAACGTCGAACGAATGCCAAAGGAAGCCGCGAGAGGCGAATGGGTCGCGAGAACATAATCCGATGGAATATCGCGAGAATACGAGAAATCCGTCGACCGAAGAAACGTTAAGTATTAAATAGAGAGTAATCGCGCTTTATCCTAACAGAAGGAAGTACACGTTTTAAAAAGTAACTAATTTGGTAAGTCTTCAAAGAATATTATAAATCTCCTTGCAAATCTCAGAAAATTTATCCTCATAGTGCGCTACGATTTTTTCAAGCAATCACCAGTCATTTCAACCGATTCGTTAGTTCTAGTGTTAATATATAAACCGCTATACGTGACACATAATTGTCGTTTTTATAGAGTATCTAGACGTACAGAGAGAAGCACGATGGTTAAGAAGTACAACACCAAATTTCATACCAACCATCAACTCTCATTTACTATAAATAGTCTCAACATTTTCCACAAACACTTCAATCTAGGAATAAACATTCGAACCCTAAATTATTCTTCGCAATACATTCGACTACACTTACGATTAGAATTTGAAATCGGGTTGGTTTCACCGGAGCACCCTGTATAGTCGGTGTGCTAAAATTGACATTCGTGGAGGATTAACAAAGCGTCAAAATTCCATGATACAGGTAGACTAAAGTGCATTCGCAGGTTCATAACGAACCGACGTAGGTTTCAAACAGCCGGTACGCGAGGCTCGTTATCGCATTCCGGACGAAGGCTCGTCGCTGTGGAGCAAAAACTCGTTGAAGAGCAAATAGGTACTCGTTCCTCGACAATTTGTAGGCGCACTGCCGGCTACCTGCTTCACCGAGGCGCTCTTAATTAGCGTTAACTTACGGAACTCGGGGGGGAAAGCTGCGCACCTTGATATTCCATTGTCAGCCACCGATCCGTTGTCCTCGCGAAAGCGTTCCTGCCAATACGCTTACTCGCTCGTTCCATCGATACGAATATCATAATTATCCGCGGTTACCTTTTCGTAATGGATCATTCTGATAATTCCATAATTACGTGGGATTCATCGGATCCGTAGGCAGTTGGTGGGAATTTTCACAATTATGGGGGATTTATTAGATTCGTAGAGACTTTACGGGGACTAAGCGTTTTTTTGAGTAGCGACTCGCGTCGATGTATAATAGCTCTTTATTGCCATTGAGAGAACGCAGGTAATTTGCATCTACTCTGGTATTCTGACACTCGTTCGCTGTTCCCTGAATCACGACACTAACTCTGTGCTCCAACTCTTCGCTCTGACTCGCTACTCTGATTCTTTACTCTGTTTTCTGACTCTGTACTCTGATTCATTACTCTGTTTTCCGACTCTGTACTCTGATTCTTTCCTCTGTTTTCCGATTCTGACTCTGTACTCCCTACTGCCTCCCTTTTATATTAGTACACCGCTTCTCTTACCGCCTTGCGTCCCAAACACTCTTCCTTCCTAGCTCCTTTCTTTCTACTCCTTAAAATATGTACTATTTTCACGACAAATCGCTTTCACACACTCACGATATAATTTCGACTAACAACGCATTTTCAAGCCGGACCATCTAAACAAAGCGAACAAATTGACCGTTCAGAAACAGACGTTGCTTTCGATATAACTTTTACCACCTCCCCTGCGATAATTACAATAAGTAAGTATATGTATCCATGCGAATATCGATAGGGAAATTCCTGGTTTTACGGCTCGAACCGCGTAAAGCCTTCGTGATTTTCGATTACGAAACTGTTTTACGCGGCTTCCATAACGAGGCTGTAACGCGGTTATATTGTAATGAAAGGCGCAACGCTCTGCGCTGGAAAATCGCGCAATCTACGGCGGCTTTGGCCGCTCGGGCCTTTGGCAAATACACGTGAGGTAACGTCGTTCGATAAACGAATAGACGTCTAACGCGTGCATCTGCGTATGCGAAATTGGTCCGGTGCGGAGGCTTGAATATTGACCTTGCTCGGAATTAATATTACGATTCATAGACTTGCGATGGAAATATGGTAAATGAGATAAACTTTGATGTATCGCGATGCATTTTAAGATGCCGCTCGTTACACTCGTTTCTTGATTTAGCTACGTTGATGGTGAATCAGAGAAATGGGAATTGATGAAAAAAGATACTGCTCGATGAATGGATAAAATTGGAACGTATTTAATGTAAGGTTATTTGAGCAACCGTTCTGCTCTATTTGAAAATTAGTCCGTTATTCATTATACACAAATCTAAAATAAAAAACAAAGTTATTTTCAATAAAAAAAATGTCACTCTACTCTCTCTGTCTCTCCACTCTTTTAAAGAGATATACTTACTTAACTCTTGCATATCCAATAAGAGTCTTGAGACAATAAATCTCTCCAAACCCAAAGTATCGGTAACACTTTGCAATTATGCCGTTTATTTAAAAAAAGACCCAAGCCCATATGTCAATTATCTTTTGTTGCCCATAATTACGCGTACAACTTTAAGTTACTCGTCATAATCAATATATGCGGTTAAGTATATTCAGAGTATGCACGATAATTTTGGGCACTTAAGTTTGCAAGATCAGTTCGATAATCAAATCCATCGCTTTGAAAGTTGCATAAGTTCGATCGATTATTAATAATATCCAATGCAGGTCATTTTAATCGTTATTCTCGATAAAACTGTACCCGAAGCTTTACCCAGTAAGAGGCTCCGGTCAAGAAATCCCAGTAAAGCGTGAACAGTAATAACGCCTTTCTTACGGATCTTTCAGATGGAACAGCTGTACATAGAGGTTCTGTACACAATCGCCAACACGGTCGGCGCGAGCACAGGACAATACGCCCACTACAAGGAGGACCTTTATAGATACGCCCAGGAAGCCTTCGGTGTTCCGCAAGATCAACATCTGCGATATCTCAATATTGCATCGGAGGAGAAGGTGCGCCTCCACCGCACTACCCTCGACCCTTTCGACTCCGCTTCGTGCATCTCGAACGATCGAATTATGGCGAAATTCACTTCTCGTCTCTTTTTTCACTTTCCGCATCGACCGCTCGGATGGTTTGGGCTAGGACCTACTTTCTTCATTCCTTTGATGTTCACGTCGAGCACGCTTGTGATGAAGACATGGCATTTTTCGGGTCTAATGACAAGTAGCGTTGTCATGCGAGAGAGAATAAATTTAGATTTCGAAATACTGAAACGAGGAGGAATAAAGAGAAGAAGGAGAATTCTTTGTTTCGTTGTAAATCGTCGATCGATTATAGAGAAGATGTGTACTTGAAACTGATTTGTCATGGAATGAGGTTAATGTTTTGCTCGAATTTGACAGTCTTTTCTTTCCTCGATTTTCAGCCACCGATCGTGGTACTGAGCGTCGTGGTTATCGAGGCTGAGGGACTCGAGGCTAAGGACGCTAATGGTAAGCGCGTATTATTATATAGAAGTATATTAATACACAAGTTGTATATATAATATCATGCTGGCGCTAAATTAATTTTTTTTAATCAACAACGAATTACACATCTCCAATTTTTTTCACAAAAGTTGTCTCAAATCCACAATGGTGCTTTATCATAATAAAAGATCGCCGCCACTTTGTAATACACGAGTGGTTACCTACAAATACCACAAACAAGTTCATAAACCGATTCACGGCTAAAACGAACCACGCGAAGCATAAAACGAACCGCGCACAGTACATCTCCGAATCAATGCCATTTCTTTCAGGCTTCAGCGATCCTTACTGCATGCTGGGCATTCAGCCGGGCAGCTCCGGGGCTCCTTTGAGTCCTCAGACGAATTTGACCGCTCATTCGCCGCACACCCCGCCAGCGTCGCCCAGACAAACGACGCGCGCCCTCTCCGACGGTGGCGAGACCGAGAATTCTCACCCCGAGAAGCTCCGGAAGCACCACAGGCGAGTCCATTTTCTTTAAGCCCCGAGTTCGAGCGACTGGAGGACGCCTTGGTACTGCTTTATGCCACGATCGAACCAAAGGAAGCATTATTCGATAGTCGTGTCCTTGGAACATAAACTTCGGGTTTGTATCGCATCGACAGAAGGACGAGTGTGGTTGTCTTCTTCTTTAGTATTATAGCGGCATCGACTGCTACGATCATTAATATGGTTGTCGCTACCAATGACAATCACGCGGGGAAAAACCGTCCGTCAAGACTAGACACGCATATATACACACGCAGGCACGCGCGTGCGCGCGCGCACATACACGCATCCGATCCCACTTACGCATCCGCCTGTCTATTCCTAGTAGACTCCTGTCGATAATAGTTCGGGCACTAAGGCGCGAAGGCGTTGCGAGGAGGCGAGACGCGACGCCCTTAGGAGTCCCACGGTGTTAGGACACTCGCGTATCTCCCTAAAAACAGTCCCAGACCACGACCCGATTCGCGATGACGAATCTTTGGCAAACATCGGCAAAGGGGCTTCGAGAGCGCTGCGCTCATCCGGCATTGAGCCCTGCTGAATCGAGTGGCAATAGTCGATCCAGTCCTCGAGACGCGTTCGCCGTGAGTTAACGGCCGCGACGTTTGCGACAATGCGGCCGAGGCTGACAATGAAGGCGCCGGATGCGACAAGTTCGGATGCGCAGAATGCGACCGACGGCCATTGAGTCTCGCTCCCTATTTAACGTGCATTGTCGCACCCGCCGCGCGCCGGCAACGCGATTAACCGCCTCTCCATGGCCAGTCGATTTCGAGGACATTTTTCATCCCGACTCGAGCCACGAGCCTCCTCCGTCGTCTCGCGGCTCCTGCTCCGAAGGCTCCTGCCGATCGCGCTTCTTCGTGCCTCCTTCTTCTTTTTCCGATGTTTCCGTTTGTTTTTTGCGTTTGCCGCGCGAGTCGTTCGGGGATTCTGAGCTGAGCGAGTTGGATTTGGAGGGAATGCTTTGGAGTCGGGATCGGTTAGGTTTGCTGAGGTGAATAGTCGTGTGTTTAAAGTGGATGGTGCGAGTTTGGAGGGATTGGGTCTATGTTTGAGTTACTCGTGTGTAGTGAAGTGAATGGTGTGCGTTCGGAGTGATTATGTTTGGATTTGAATTCTTTAGGTTGCGTTGGGTGTTTGTTTGATACTTTAGTTTGAAGTGGATGGTGCGAGTTTGGAGGGAATGGGTCTATGTTTGAGTTACTCGTGTGTAGTGAAGTGAATGGTGTGCGTTCGGAGTGATTATGTTTGGATTTGAATTCTTTAGGTTGCGTTGGGTGTTTGTTTGATACTTTAGTTTGA